>WEKY01026498.1:61701-157476 GCA_013390045.1 Picathartes gymnocephalus
AAAAAAAAGAGGCCTTTTTTGCTACCCAATTGCCTCTTCACATTCTAGTTAAAATATTGGCATGCAAAGAAGCAGGATCAGAAATAATCACTGTATCTGTATTTACCAGCTTTTCAGTTCTTCAATTCGTTTATGTAGCTGTTCATTGTCTTTTCCCAGACGTTTTAACTCCGTTTTGGAACGATTATAAATGATCTATCAAGGAAAATGGATACAGTAATTTAAGAAATAGAAGAAATAATTTCTGTAAGAACTACACATTTGAGTAAATACTGAACTGCACCAACCCAGACAAACATAACTTGATTTTCAAAAATTACACCTATTTATTTATTTTGACCTAAGCTTAAAACTGTTTAGTAACTATGTAAAGACATAAATGCCAGGGCCCCCAAACAGACACTACTTGCCAGTCAGGCAGGAAACTGCACCTGTTCTGAATTCCACTATGGACTCAAGAAGCCAAGACACAGGTGTAGAGGTACAGATGGGTAGAGCATGGACAAGTTTAAAGCTTTAAATTGGTATAACTTTGAAAGGTTTTTTTGCCTACCTCAGTTTCATTGACTGCTTTTCTTTTTGCCTGCACTTCAGCCTTCAAAGAAATACACTGAGGATGAAGGGCTTGTGCTTCCTCACTTACTGTTATCAATTTGTCTTGTATTGCTTTGTACTTTTTTTCTGCTTCATTCACTTTTACCTTTGGTGAAAAAAAAAGAATGATACACAAGTCATAATTGAGCAAAATTTTCTTCAAAACCTCTTAATGTTACAGGACAAGTATCTCTCAAAAGGATCCATCTGACATGTCTCAATTGTTTGAGTTTTGTTGGGTTCAAAAAAATAAAGCAAGCCATTGCCACTATGGATATGCTAAGGTGAAAACTCATGAAAGTTCATTCTTGGGAAATCAATAGACTACCAAATCTGTGATGCAGACAGCAACCTTTTTTTCTATCTCAAGGTTTACTCAAACACAGGACTCTTAATACAATAAGGTCAAGTGCCATGACTTCAAAAGAAATGAAACCAGCGTCTGGACAATGTTCCTTCATTTTTACATAGACATGCTGACCACAAAGAAAAAAGGCCTCATTTGTGAAATAAATATTTTTTAAAAGAAAGAAAAAAAACATAAAAACATTTTTTAAAAAAGGAAAATGAGTGCTAACTAAGAAAGTTTGGAGTTTTAATAGAATGAAAAGTTTTGGGGCTGTTCAGCCTGGAGAAGTGAAGGTTGCATGAAGACCTCATAGCAGCCTTTCGGTATTTGAAGGGAGGCCTACAAGGAAGCTGGAGAGGGACTCTTCATTATCTGTACTGGCAGAATAAGGAATAATGAGTTTAAACTCAAAGAGGGGAAATTTAGGTTAGATATATGGAACGAATTCTTCACTGTGAGAGTGGTGAGGCACTGCCACAGGCTGCCCAGAGAAGCTGTGGGTGCTCCAACCCTGGGAATGTTCAGTGCCAGGTGGGATGGGGCTTTGAGCAGCCTGATGTAGTGGAAGGTGTCGCTGCCCATGGCAGGGGCGTTGGAACTGGATCATCTTTAAGGTCTCTTCCCACCCAAACTATTCTATGCTTCTAGATTCAAAATAACGATGCCCAAAATGATGATGCCCAATCATACAAAAAAATGTGTTTCATATGCAAATCAGAATGTATGAGAAAATTATTCTTTCTTGCTACCTACAGAAGTCTTAAGAACCATCCCAAAACTTTCAGAGGTCTCCTGAAAGCATTGATCTTTTCTAAAGGCAAAGATACCCAAGAAAACCTTCACGACAGATCTCTGAATTGGGGGGTGACTACAGCTAGAGTGATAATACATACCTGGCATTCTTCTACCTTCTGAAGGAACTCTGTATTTCCTTCTTCAGCTTTGATGCCTTCTTTGAGCAGCTCTATTTCTTTTTCCATCTCACTCACCTAAAGACAAGCCTATATTAGCATGTCCACAGCAGACTGGCAATGAAGCACATTTCACATGAACTAACATATTTTAGCAAGACATTTACCACTGCCCACGCCATTTGATGCTTCAAATCTTTGAGATGACGTTGCATGTCATTCACAAACGTAATGCTTTTGAAAATTTCCTTCTTTTCCAAATAAAGCTGCTTAAGTTCTTCAAGACGCTTAAAAAAGAAAACAGGGATTTAATCATGACTCTAAAAAGCTGTGATATAATATGAAATTTTGGAAAGGTTTTGATTTTTGAAATTTAATGTCACTGAGACCTAATAAAACCAAAATTATACAGTTTAACTCCTATACTGCCTTCAGTGCTCAGATCTGTCCTAATAATTATTTTAAGCTTTACATACCTCTTCCCCTTGTTCTATCTGAACACGGGTATTTTTTTCAGTTTTCCCAATAAATGAATAATCTTCTTTCATTTGTTCCAGCTGAGTTGCCTTCATAAAAAACTAAAAAGGAATAAAAATATGCAGATGTGAGATCTTATCTAAGTGGACTTTTAATAATTATGACAGAAAGACTATTCATTCCAACATCTCTGCATGCTGAATGATATTCTAAGTGAAAAAACGAGTCAGGTTGTGGTGGTACAACTTCAACCCCCTCCTAGGGCTGCAATGTGATATTTGAAATGTTTGTTAGGCCCCAGCCTTGATGAACAGAAGCTGGGCTCAGGTCCTCTTGAGTTTATCAGAAACACCCTCTGCTCCCAGGAACTTAGACTGTCTGACAAGCTCCTCTTTCTAATGAACTTTGAAACTTGTTTTTCCTGCCTGAGTAACAACCCAAATGGAAAATATTTTTGTTATTGCATTTTCAAAGAAAGTTACCCAAATTATGGTCCGTATGGAAAATTACTATGACTAAAGCCCACTCTCTTGTGACCCTCTGAACAATGGTCCCAGGTGAAACCCACTGAGATCTCCTGGAACACAGCAGACTGCAACAGCATTTCCCTCTGAGTGAGACACAACTGTGAGCCAGAGAACTCTCAAGTTTACTTGGAGGACTGCTGCCAAAAGCTGACAGAGCCTGGGCTGATACCCCTCCCCTTAGGGATCAACCCTTCACCCACTGGGAAGATCCAAAGGCATTTGACATGAGTACTCCTCTGAGCTCGAGGGGAATATACAGCTTGTACATACTCTTCAGGTCTGTTAACATACAAGTGTGCATATGGTGAGCAACTGTATTATGAATGTTTCTTAAGATTCTTTAGATAGGTAAGAAAATTTGGCCTATGAGTGAGTTACCACTGTGCTATGGTAAACTCTACAAGAATCTTCTGTTAAATTGTTTAAGTCAGGCTATTAATTAAGTACTGTTAAGTTAAAGCACTGGCAAAACCTTTAGGCCTAAATTGTGGTCAAGTCCAGAGCTACGTTTGGCAACGGGGTCTGCTGTGAACCTTGTGACTTAATGGGAAGCTCTCCCTTACTCCTTTTTATCTTTACCTTTTTCCCATTCCAACCTCCATGTAGATCATTTTAGGTTAAGTTTGGATATAGATTGATTGATTTCAGGTTTTAGTCCAATTTTCCTCTGTGTTCTAACCATTTATATAAGTAGGAGAGTGAACCTTGCCAACGAACGTAGCTGCACTTTAATATTAAACCTGTTTTTGCTGATACCTGTGCCAGTGGGTCTTTGGGCGACTTAAAACACTTATTTCCAACAGGGGTATTTCTGAATAATGAACTAACTCAGCAGTGCCCTAAAATTTAAATTTATCCATCTCTTTAGAGAGAAGAAACTTCAAAAATATTCTTTGTGCAAGTGGATGGCTGGTGCAATCAGACAGTGCACTGGCTCTGGTTGGGATAAAGTTAAGCTTCTTTATATCATCTGTTACAGTGCTGTATTTTAGATGTGTGATCGAAACAATACTGACTGCAAACTAATGCTTTAACTGTTTAACTGAGGCCTCTTGTTTCTCACTATGCCCTCCCAGTGAATAGACCAGAAGGGTGTGCAAGAAGCTGGCAAGGGATACAGCCAGGCAGATGATCCCAAGCAGCCAAAGTGATATGCCACCCCATAAAACTGTCACTGTGACGGTTTAGCCCCAGCCACTCACTCAGCCACCCACAGCCATTCACTCACTTTCCCTTGGGCTGTGATGGAGAACAGATCAGAAAAGTAAAAGCAAGAAAAGACATGAGTTGAGATAAAAATAGTTTAATAAAGCAAAAGCTGCACACACAAGCCAAGCAAAACTAAGAATTCATTCATCACTTCCTGGGGCAGGCAGGTGTTCAGCCATCCCCAGGAAAGCAGGGCTCCATCATGCCTAACAGTGACTTGGGAAGACAAATGCATCACGCAAGAAGTTCCCCAGTTCCTTCTTTTCCCCCAGCTCTATATGCTGAGCATGATGCCTTATGGTCTGGGATTGTTTTGCCAGTTGAGGTCATCTGTCCTGGACGTGATCCCTCCCAACTCCTTGTGCACCCCCAGCCTCCTTGCTGGTGGGGTGGAAAAAGAAGAAGAAAAAGCCTTGACTCTGTGTAAGCCCTGCTCAGCAATTACAGAAACAGCAGTAATAAAAGTATCTCCACATTACCAATACTGTTTTCAGCACAAATCCACAATGTAGCCCTATACAAGCTGCCATAAAGAAAATGAACTCTAACCCAGCCCAGATCATCCCAGTCATACTCAGCAATAAAAACAGATAAGAGAGGGTTTGGGGGAATTAGCCATCTTTTGTTTGGGCACTGGTTGGGCATCAGTCTACCAACAGGAGGTGGTGAACGATTGTCTTTGCATCTTTTATTTTCTTTCACTTTCTTTCTCTCTCCTTCCAACCTTCCCTTCAGTTTCTAAACAACTTTTATCTCATACCTCTAGTTTTTTTTTACTCTTCATTTCCCACTCCCCCATCCCAAGGTTGTAGGCAGCACAGAAGGGAAGTGGGTTAGTGGTTGTGTGGTATTTAGCTACTTACCTGAGTTAGCCCAAAACAGGTTATTAAAATTTAGGAACTTGATTTTTTTTTCTCTGTGCTCTAAAATTTGCAATCAGTATATTAATGTTTTATGACTATGTTAAATTTTAAATTGCTTTTCTTACCTTATACTTGTCGCCTTCATTTTTAGTCTGTAAAAACTGTTTACTCATCTCTTGGGTTAAAACAGACACAGGATTATCTACCTGTAAAAATAAATCATTTTCATTTTATTTTAATTACAAGTTACCATGTAACTGCAAATCCATGAAAGTCAGCATCCTGTTCCAGTTTTGCAACTTAGTAATAAGCTAAGGTTCAGAAACAAGCTTTCTAATCCTCTCACATCTTCAAAAAAACCAGTAACAAACAGAAAATTACAAAACTTCAACTATATCAAGTACAAAATAGAACCACAGCAAGGACAACTAAGGAATTGCTTCCATGACTTCTATAAAAACGGTACCTGTAAATTCCATTTATTTAACAAAATCGGCATTAGAAATTCTTGTTGTATCAAAGTATCACAATAAATGCAATGAATTGACTCATATATTCTTACAGATGTTGTCTCTACATACAAACTGAAATTTCTATTATTCGAAATTCTAAGTATGTTGAATATTTTAAACTTCATTTGCACTACTTTTATTAATTACTTAGGCAGTAAAATCACATTCAGATTTCTGAAACAGCAAGACCTGAAATAATCAGCAGAAAAAAAACTCTCCAGATACAAAAGGAACCTACACATGTTAAGACTTTTATCAACAGGACACATGACTCACAGCTCACAGATGACAGCAAATCCTTATCTGTCTGGGACAGAATCCTGTTCTGCATCGTATGAGATGTACTTCAATTTTCCTTTTGCTGATGCATTTGATCTTTAAATAACATGGAAGAGATAAAACTCTCTCCTTTAAGAATGGTACATTCATTTGTAATTGAAGAATTGTAATATCACATGCCAATGTCTTCTTAAATTGCACAGAATTTAAACACTACAACAACTACCTGTATATTAAAGTGATCCAGTATTCCTATGAGTTCCTCTTTCTTTGAAGAAATTATGGTCCCTAGTAGTAAAAAAAGAAAGGAAAAATATCAGTAGGTACAATGCCCAGTCTTTTGTTCATTGTAGAAAATGTAAAAATGAGATCAATTTTTTTTTTTAACACAGACTTAGTCCTAAATGAGAAACACTGGTTAGGAGGTTTTTTTATTATTATTTTTTCAATATATTTGCATTTGCACAGAAAGACTTCTAATTGAAGTCCTTGTTTGCCTCATAAACCCTCAGTGACAGAATTCAGATGAATCAGCAAATGCAATAAACCCTCAAAAAAGACTAAAAACTATGTTCAGCCTCATCATACAAGCAGATTTTTGTAAAAACAAATACATAACGTAACACCTGACATACTAAAAATACATATCAATAAATACATAATGTTTTTGACATACTAAAATATTAGTCTGAGATAAACACTAAAAAAATGGACATCATCACCATCCTTGAATGATTTTATGAAAAGAGAAACATCATCCTTTACTAACATGAAGCATTCAAATCCATGAACATGTTTAGAGAACTTCTAAGACTGAGAACAAAGCAAACTACCACCAACCAGATTTGCTTTTCAGTTTGCAAGTTCTGCTTCCATCCTGATTAATGCGCTGATTCACAGTAATAGAGGTACCATACAAGTCTGGTTTAAATGCATCTCTACCTTGGTTTCTCAAAGTTATGGAAATATCTGCAGAACTGAAAAAAAAAAAAAAAAAAAAGACAACTGAAATTAATTTCAAATCTAAAACCAACAACAAAAAATCAGAACATTTTAATTTCCAATACAAATTGTTGTGTCCTACAGGTCACAGCTGCAAGTCAGTTGTAGCACCAATCAGAAGAACATGTATTTATTTGGTTTGAGCCATAACAGCATTAGACACATTGCTGATTTAAAGCACAGCAGGAAAAGTAAACCCACTCAAGCTGCCCCTTTTCCTCCACCCCCTTCCCACAGTGGAAGAAACAACAGGAGAGATTATAAGACAGAATCACAATTTACTGCAAAATCTCAAAATCACAACAATATTAATAAGAGTGTAATAAACAGAGAGTGTTTTACCCACAGAAGGGTATTCACCACCAAACAAAAATGCTTCTCCAAGACAGGGCCTGGCACGGTTTCCCAGATAAAGGCAAAATGGCGACTGGTCCCATGCTGGGCCATGTGGTGCATGAGAAAACAAAGGCACTATGTCAGGGATGCTCATGGCTTAACTTTCCCCTTCCCCAGCCTGAAAACAATGGAAACACAGGGACAAGACAAAACCTGGTGGGACCTGACAGGGCTCTGAAACAGGTTGGGGGATCCTTTTCCTGGGCCTGACTGTGCACGAAGGGGGCTGGATGCTCGGCGCTTCTGGCAGCGGTGGTGGCTGGGGCTCCACACAGCTCGGCTGGGCTCTGCTCTGTGCTGCTGCTGTTCCCTCCCTTCTCTTTTTCTCCAAGTGGCACCTTGGCCTTGCCAGCGCTCTTTCAGCACCAAACCAGAAAAGCCATTCCTCGGAAAAAGGGGAAAGGGACTGTGTCTTTACGATGATGGTCTACTTCTGATGGTCTGCTTTATGCCCAGAAATGGCTGCTGTGGCTTTAAGGTGGGTCTGGAGAAGGGGTGGAAGCCTTGGGGGCTCCTGTGCGGGCTTTGTTCAAACACTCACTCCCCTGTGTGCTCGGTCTCCCACCTTTCCCTTGACTGCAGCAGCAATCCTCCAGAGGGTTTTTTTCTTGATCTGTTTCAGCTTGGTTTTAGTCTGAGATCAGATAATCACCGACCAGCAGGGGCCACTCTGGCCAGCCCAAAATCTCAGGAAGATGAACCAAGAGAAAGGACACCAAAATCCACCAGCTTCATCTGCTGTGAGAAGACCAATGCCAGAGGTTCAACAAGTTCAAATCTGTTTTGCCCAAGCTGCTGTGTGAACCTTTTCCCCTTCCCTGAGACAAAAGCCAACCGCCATTTTGTCCCCCCTTTGCCAAGTGGCCAGCCTGTTTATTTCTTCCCCTGGCATTTTGAGTTTTTTTGTTCTGCTCTGGGTGGGGGAAGAGCATGTGTGTGGGGGGTAAGGTTCTGAAAGTTCAGTATATAGCATTTATTCAATTTTTTTTCGTGCCGTGTGGGCACTTTTTTGTTAATAAACAGGATTGTATTCACTTTTAGCCACTGGTATTCATTTTCTCATTGGCAAAAGGGATTACTAAAGCCATTCTCTTGAGAGAAGACACTAATTCTGAAGTGTTTTCTCCTAAATCTGTCTCTAAACGAAGATAGACTGCCACTGGCAGAAAGGGGCAAAGTCTGCTGGGCTGACCCTGAAACCAACATACCCCATCCCTTGAGCCTAGCAAAAGCAAAAGCTGGGACCCTTTGGCTTTTGGCCCAGTTTCCTTGTGCTGACACCACAGCCCCGCCATGATGTGGGTGGTTTGGAATCAAACACTGCCAGAAACTCCAGCCCTTTTCTCCATTAACCATAACAGACACACTGCTGCCATACACTGTCTGATTGCACCTCCTATGCTCCACCTAAGTCATGAGACGAAAGCAAGTATTTGTGAGGGAAGATTTCCTTCATCTTCCCTTGTCATCTGAGTGCCTTCATTTTACATTGCAGAATCAAGCTGCTTTTTGGTAGTTCTCATTTTTTTCAAATTGGCTTCTGTATAAAACAGTTGCCTGGCTTCCTGGCTTTTACAGCCTAACCAAAGTGATCTATAGCAGAATACTTCGGGCATTCTTCTAGAAAAGATGAGATGTGATTTCAGTTCCCAATTCCTATTTCTTAAGTGAATGCTGAAACATTAACTTAATACACATAAGGCAAGTACTCCCAACAATTTTACTCTGAAGCACCTCTGAAGGGAAAAGGCTGGGACTCTAAATACAGCTTCATGGAAATGTAAACTCCTAAACCTCTTATTTTTTTATTGGTTTCCCTAAACACATTATCCCTACTCTCACAGTAGACATGAATCCACTTCTCACACATTTAAATATCCAGCTGTAAGTCAAGGTCTTTATATTGTATATTCATTCAAGTCACCAGAAACATGGAAAGATAACCTCACTGCTTGCAAAACAATGGTAACTAGTTACCTATGGTTTTTTTCTAGTGAACTCCATTTTTCTGTAGGATATTCAATTACAGAGTGAAGTAATACATGAGAGCAGGGAACACAGAGGACATATCACTATCTTAGCAAGTTCAGTGTCCCAGTTCCACATAGGAGAGTTAATTTTCTTGCCATTACTGTGAGGGGCAGCGCCCAGAGCCATGTAAGCGCTGTTATTCTACGCTCCACACATCATCCCTGGGGGCACAGCTTCAGCTAGAAGAAAAGGAGAACACGAAGTGGAACTGATACGATTTTGTTCCTTTATTCCAGGGAAAGTGGACAGCGAGTGAAGCAGTGAGGGGGCTCCAGTCCTACCGTGGGGTTGGTGTGTCACTGTTTTTCTTGTCTCAGTCTTGGGGAGGAAGCATGGGTGTGGACAATTTGCCCACCATTGTTTCTTTTTTTTCACAACACGGCCAGGGACACTTAAATTCACTATTTTCTTCTATGTCTCAGGAGATGCATGACTTGGGCAGTAGGGCAGTCACCTTGAGTCAGACTCAGCGAGCATTTTTGCTTGTAATCACTCTCTTTTATACACTGTTGTTATTAGTATTGTTGCTGTTAGCGCTTGTTCTCCCTATCTCATTGATGGCTTTTTTCAGTAAATTTTTATTTCAACCCATAATCTCTACCTTTATTCCTCTCTCACTGGAGGGGAAAGAGAGCAGCTGTTTGGAGTTTTATTTCCAGTTGGTTTCAAACCACAACATACAGAAATAACGGTGGTAAAACTTCTGAGATTTTTGTTTTCAGGGTTCGGGGTTTTTTGGCAGGGGGTGAGGGTATTGTTTACATATGGTCTCTTCAGTGTTATGCTTTTTATTCAAGTATGGTGGATCCCATAAGAAGATGTAGAAAATTAGTGTAAACAGAAAACTCACAAACTAACCTCAATGACAATCACCAAACTACATATGCAATTTTAAAATTAAAGTTTTACTTACGACTCTCCTTTTTGAATAAACATTTTTAATGAAGAACCTCTGTTAGTTGCAGTGGCTTTTCCACCAAGTCCAACAATTAGGGCAGTTAATACAGAGCTTTTTCCACCTGTAATTGCAGCATTGAACTTGCTTTAAAGAGAAGATACTGTAACTTGTACTCCACCCATATAACAGCTTTTTGACTCCTTATATATTCATGCATTAGAAGTCCAAATTCTGTCCTTATTGAACATATACAGTAACAATAATGCCTAGTAAAGTATCTGACATTTTCAAGGTTCTCCCTAAAAAAACCCAACATCCTAAGCCAAACTTCTGTTACTTCTATTTAGCAGTTTGCACTCAACATGTCCTAGGTCAGAAGGAAGGAATCTCTCCTTTCTTAGAAGCATACTGAAAACACATATACAACAAAAGAAACCAAACACACATTACCATTTATCTAACTACCTGAAAGGTTTTAAGATCTCTTTTAAAAATTTAGGTTTTATTTTTTTAATTCTTTCGCCAGAAGAAGAGAGCTCATATAAATAGGTATCACTTCCTTTTCCTATAATAGTTTCTATGTGCCATACTGTCCTGGGTTAGCTGGGATAGAGTTCCTTTTCTGCCTAGTAGGTTGTACAGTGCTGTGTTTTGGGTTCAGCATGAGAATAATGCTGATAACATGCTCATGTTTTGGTTGTTGCTAAGTAGCAAAGTTTAGGACTTTTCAGTACTCATGCTCTGCCAGTGAGGAGGTGCACAAGAAGACAGGAGGGAGCACAGCCAGGAGAACTGACCCAAACTGGCCAGAGGGATATTCCATACAACAGTGTCACGCCCAGTGCATAAACTGGGGGACATTGTCCAGCAGCCACTAATTGCTGCTCAGGGATGGGCTGGTTGTGAGCAACTGTATTACGCATCACTTGTTTCTCTTGGGTTTTATTCCTCTTTTTCTTTCTGCTTTTCATTACAACTATTATTATATTTTATTTTATTTCAATTCTTAAACTGTTCTTACCTCAAACCACAGATTTTACCTTTTTCTGATTCTCCTTCCCATCCCACTGGGGGACATGGGGAAGTGAGTGAGTGGCTGCATGGTATTTAGTTGCCAAAAGGGATTAAATGACAATAGTCCTTTCTGGCACCCAATGTGGGGCTCGAAGTGTTGAGATAACTTATCAAGGTATGTTAAAACAAATTTGCTATAAGCATTCATGGTATTAGTTTAATATTTGCTGATCACAATGCTAATTTTTTTTTCTCTCAGAGTCGTTATGCTGGTTCTCAGAGCTCCATTATGTAACAGCTTCCTCGTACCACTCCCTGCTTTGGTGCTTATCACCTCTGGGACCCGGGCTAAGGTTATCATTTTGAAGGGCTCTGTAACGCTGTCTGATATGATGTGATAAATGACATGATATGACAGGACGGCACTGCTGGCCAAGAAACTCGCCCGGCCGTGCCCTCGGCACCACCCTCACCCCTGGGCTGCGGGGGCCATCTAGCGGCAACTGTTCACAATTACACCTTTCACCCTTCCTCCGGGAGCCAACCTGCAGAGGACGCACTTCTTCCCCTTCTTCTCCAGGCTAATTACAACAGCTTTTGAAAACTCTGAATGTCCTTGGGAAGCTCAAACCATCAGGAAGCAGGATGTTGCTGAATGTGGTTCTGATCTCGTTTATCATTATGCAACTATTAGTAGTACTTCAACCTCCCAATACAAGCACTGTGGCTCCTCCAAACTCAGTGACGGGCACTGCAGGCACTTGAACAATTACTGTACATTTAATAATAAACATATAAGAACATTTAGTTCAAATAAAAATTTATTAATTATTTAGATATGAAAATATTTATATTCACATTGTATTTTGCAAAAATCTCCAAATTAAAGACCTAATTCACCAGCCTTTAACTACTGGGATAGACTTCTGTGGTACCTCATTTCAAAAGTGAATCCTTGTCCATGCCTAAAAGATGGCTAGCAATTCTTTTTCAAATAAAAATTACATCTTCTACATTATTAACAGAAGAGTTCTTTGACAAAAACACTATGTAATTAATACTTACTTCCATTGATTCCAACAACAAAATTGAGATTTGATCCAAACTCAAAAGGCCCCAAATTTGAATGGCACATGAAGTTCTTCAGCTGGATACTTTCAATTATCCCAACTTCACCCTCAGGCTAAAGAACGAACAATTAAAACTCAAGTTACGTATGCATTTTAATAAGATTAAGTTTATATATTTTAAATGCAATGAGATTTAAATTACAGTATGATATAAAACATCAGTTGTTAGAAGCCACAAGGAAACAGAAGGGTTTCATGATGCTGTGTCAAGTTGCTTGTTATAGAACAGTTATGTAGTAAAATAAAAACAGTTACCGAAACTGATCCCTCACGCATAGTAACTTTCAGTTTTCCCTATTACTAACTTAATATTTTATGTTGTATTGATGATAAGACAATAGATCTACATGCTTAACTGACCAAGTTAAAGCATGCTATTAAGGGCATTGTCCAAATGTCTTCCAAATACTGACTAGCTTGGGGCACCAACCACCTCTCTAGGAAGCTGTACTGGCTTTGGGTGGCAAGGCTGTGGTAGCAGGGGCAGGAAGCTACAGGGGTGGCTTCTGTGAGATCCTGCCGGAAGCTTCCCCATGTCTGACAGAGCCAAGCCCAGCCACCCCCAAGACAGACCCACTGCTGGCCAAGGCTAAGCCCATCACCAACAGTGGCAGTGCCTCCAGGCTAAGAGTTAGGAAAGGGAAACTGCAATTGCAGCAACTGCAGCCAGAGAAGAGAGGAGTGAGAACTGGTGAGAGAAACAACTCTGCAGACACCAAGGTCAGTGAAGAAGGAGGGGCAGGAGGTGCTCCGGGCATCAGAGCAGAGATTCACTTGAAGCCCATAGAGAGCCCTGTGCAGGAGCAGGTGGATTCCCAAAGGAGGCTGTGATTCTGTGGGAATCCTACACTGGAGCAGGCTGTTCCTGAGGGACTGCATCCTGTGCAAGGGATCCACACTTGAGCACAGAACGAGTGTGACTCCTCTGGAAGGAGTGGCAGAGACAACATGTAATGAACTGACCGCAGCCCCCATTCCCTGTGCTGCTGGGGGGAGGAGGTAGAGAAAATTGGGAGTGAAGACAAACCAAGGAGGGGTAGAGGGAAGGTGTTTTAAGATTTGGCTTTATTTCTCATAATCTCTCAAATCCTGAGTTGATTGTTAATAGAATTTTCAGTTAATTTCCCCAGGCTGAGTTTGTTCTGCCCATGACAGTCACTGGGGAGTGATATCTCCCTGCCCTGATCTCAACCATGAGCCTTTTGTTGTATTTCCTCTCCCCTGCCCATGTGAGGAGGGCAGTGACAGAGTGGTTTTGGTGCACACCTGGCATCCAGACAGTTTCAACCCCCCAGAGAAGCCTGGTCCAGTGTCTTACTAAATAAGACATAAAGAAATAAGGTAAAGAAATGTTTCGTAATGTCTAGTCTAAATACACAGGACAGTATTTGCAATCTCAAAAATTATTTTTAAAAAATCCTCCATCAAATTAAAATTCAACTACTAAAAGAAGAGTAATATTCCTGTTTCAAGTTTCTTTTCCATCAATATTTGCATTTCAAACACTAGATTTTTTTAGACATCTGAAAGTGTCAGCTATGCAAAACAAACAAGTATTTGGCACTTCTTTTAGTAAATAATTAGTTTTCTCAATATTTTCTCTGCTTTTACTACAACCATAAATGAAATATACCATAGCTCTATCAAAACCCATTTCCTTCATTTACTTGACAACTTCAGTAGTATTCCTCCTACAAAACCAGAATACTGTTATTTTATTATCAACTATTATAACTAGATGACACAAAAGAAACAAGGTAAGAATAACCTCATGCAGAGGTCCTTATCACAGACAGTATCCTTAGTTCCTTTTATCTTTGTTCTACTGATGCCTACACCCAAGACATTTATTTCAATAAGCAAGGAACTTTTCTTGTATCTTCGTCTCTATGATTTTTTAAACTACTTACCGACTCTGTAGAGGCAATGCTATTAGCTGAAAACTCTAAAGTTTCTTCTTCACTAGACTCATCACTATGTACATCTGTGTTTTCTCTTCTCTGCCTTTTCTGGGATCCAGGATTTGAAACACTTTCTTCCTTTCTCTTACCCATGAGTACTGAAAAATGAAAGTAATGAAATATTATAGGTTTCAGTCTTCTTAGTGACAACATACCTACAGGTGATAGCATAGACATACCAAATTATTTACTTTGGTAAAACAAATACTAAAATCACAGCAAACATTGCAACAAATACTTTTCCAGAACTGAAATCTCAGTAATTTAAGGCTACACTTACCATGAAAGAGTTCCATCAAAACAAAAGAAACACAGCTTCACTATTCTAATCAAGTTGAATTTGTTGATTAAAAATAAAATCAACCTTGATTCTGTTTTCCTTGGTACATTAGACTTTGGAATACTTGCTAGAATTGTTTTTGGTTAGCAGTGGAGTTGAAGATGAGTGGTAAAAAGTACGTAACATAGTACAATCAGCAGCATTAGCATTAATACAGGTTTTATTAAAGTCAGCTGCAAGGGCAAAAACAAAGTGTATTAATTATTTCTGGTTAACAAAAGCTGAGAAAATTAATATGCAGAACACGTAAAAGTAGAATGAAGGAAAATTTAGATTCATAGCACTGTTCCTGTGCTGTTTCTTACACACAAGGTAGTATAATATGATCACAGTAAACAAAATGCTCCTAATAAAGGATAACTATTCTCTCTATATAGAGGACACGTATAAATTTCTACAAACCGATAAATAACGCACAGACTTCCAGCACTAATCGGACTGGTCTGAAACAAATCTTGCAAAAGTAACAAGCTTTACTAAAAACATAAAAATCTCCTATTTTCTGTAACTGTAAGCTTATGGCATGATTTTTATTCCCTCAAAAGTACATATTACATTCTTCATACCCAGAGGCCCAAAGCCCTACACAAAACACAGAAGTTAACACACTTGCCCAAAGTAGAAGCAAGGTGCTATTTACAAAAACGCAATACACAATCTTTTTGTTTGTCAGTAGTTAAGTCAGCTACTGGTAGGTACCCAAAACAGGCTAAAACTAACATCAGTTGCACAGTTTTCTGACATCAAAATTTTTCTGAAATGAATTATGTTCTCCTACTCAGCTTTGTTTACTGGAATTTAATCTAGAGCTCCCTTCTAAAAAAGAAGGCAATCAACTTTAATGCACATCACCAGTTCGAGCAAAATTCAGATGCATTAAATGTACTTAACATTCACTGTCATAGAAAGATCACTGCATGACACATGACCTAAGAACTGGCTACTCATTTATAACGATAAATTAATTAAAATATTATTTTTTAGAAAACATGTGTGGGGTGCAGGAAAGAATGACCAGCATTAGACATAGCACAGCTGAAGCTGGTAATATGTCTAAACACAATGGGAGCTTGGAGGCCAGAAGACTCCTAGCCATGGATACAGGAGATAACAAGGAAGTGCCTCCTTGTCCCATGGGCCAGATGGGATGATCCAGGAGAGAAGACATACAGGTCAGCCTAACAGCTCCTAACATGACCTGCTGGATCCCAGAGGGAGCTGCCACAAAAGGTGTGAGAAAGCTGGGTGGGGCAGCACAGAGGGTCCAGTTGTGCAGTGCACAGCCTCAGGACCCCAAGGGTTCCCTTGTCAAAGCCCTCAGGCCCTCCCAGAGCTTCTCAGTGGGTCTTGCTCCACATTCTCTCTGTAAATGTTTTAAGATTAGTTGCTTGGAGAATTTGCAGAGAACTCAATGAAATAAAGACTGCTGAAGTACTTTAGTCACAAGAACTCACGCTCCAATGGAGAGGAGCAGTCTTCCTTCCCTCTGTTTCTTCTCATTGTCTCACCCCTGTGAGTCCAAGCAGCTCTTTACACAACAAAAAAATACATCATCTCAAGGCTCTGATCCTACTAAAAAGTAATGCAGGAAAAAAATTTCTTTCTTTTAACATTAGGTGAGCTCCCTAACCACTTCACCATGCAGGTCTATATGCTCGTGTCATTGTGGAGAAAGAGATGTTTCTCTGAGCAGTTTCCTTGTGTCAGCCTAATGTTCTGGTCAAATTATTGCCTCAATTCAACTGACAGGAGGTCAGACAGCTCATACTACCAAGCACCACAGAGAAGAGCATTTATTAAAAGAGACACAAGAGACATCAAAATTTCCTTCATCATTACAAGGAATATCTCATTTCTATTCTATATATTTGTTGATTGCTTTATAAATACAGTGTCTTATGATCCCCTCATTAATTTTTGATGACACAGCATCTAAAGATAAAGAAAAAACAGTATTAATCCCTTTCCATTATGTGGAATAAACAAAGTTTAACGCAAATGCAGAAATGCAATAAGTTTCCCATCTGACACTCTTGCAATAATTTTGAATGGAGGGATTTCTTTATCAAATATTAGAGGAGGAAGAGGAGAAGGATGATGATGCTTATTACTGATGATTATTATTACTATTATTATTACAATGATGATGTCCATGAAGTATTTACAGCAAAACTGTCCTATCCACTTTACATTATGTAGTTTATTACCACACACATGGAAATCAAGGCGAAAATACACTTCATGATTTGGCTTACATACCTTTTGCTATGCTGCTCTTGGTTTACTACAAAAACATGCCTTTATGTCCAAAT
The DNA here is from genome assembly GCA_013390045.1 of Picathartes gymnocephalus. Taxonomy (NCBI): domain Eukaryota; kingdom Metazoa; phylum Chordata; class Aves; order Passeriformes; family Picathartidae; genus Picathartes; species Picathartes gymnocephalus. The sequence goes on from WEKY01026498.1 coordinate 78,507, forward strand.
TACTCAGACCAGGAAACAGTCACTTGCAAGGTCTTGGCATCCATCACCCAAATATGAAGACAAGTATTCATTGAATCTGCTGTTCCATTAAAATCTTCCTCTAAAAAGAAGTGAAAACCTAAGCTTTAAATGTTGTACTTAATAACATCCAAACTGAAGATGAGGGCTATGAGTTCCATTGCTATACTATTTGAACATTTAAGGAAAAGAGTATAAGAGCAGAAAACAGAACAAAATAATCTCATGTAATCTAACTATGAGGAAGGCAAAAGTCAGAACAGTCTGCACCTCAAAACTGTTGAAGAGCTAGTACTGCAAACAAAACTTAGCTGGAACTACAAGCAAACTATATTAAGTAGCCTCAGAAATTATGACAAATATCAGTGGATGCAGAACCTTCCCTGAGTACAAAAAAGCTGAAAGGAGCGAGAAACTGACTGCAGCCACAAGGAACCCTTTAATAAGATTTTACAAGAAAAAGGCTTTAAAAGGCACAGGAAGAAATAATCAACCTTTAAAAAGATAAACACACAGAAAATGACACATATTTGAATTTTATTTTCACATCACCTTGGTAGTTTTGACAAGAAAAGTCCTTTTTTTGTATTAATTGCTCCCAAAACTCTTGCACCAAGGCATCCCTAATTTTCTTCATTTTATTGAAAAAAATCATTGCTTTCAGTCTCAGCACTACTTACCCTAACTTTAACAACAGTTCAGGAATAACTATTCAAAGCAAAGGAAAAGCAGTTGATCCAGCCTATCTGAAGGTTATTAAAGTATGCAATACTATAATGGAAACAATTAAATTGGCAAAAACATACATCAATACATTTTAAAATATGTAATAGGCTACTGAGAAGCCAACAATGGACATTACTGACAAATGTTAATAAAAGAATTTTTTAATCTACCAGGCATATTTAAAAACTGAAGTATAAATATACTTCAGTACATTGCAATATACTCTAAGACTATGTTAATAGAAACTTGTGATGACAAAGTCAAGTTAATAATTCAAATAAGAATCCAACACTCATTCAAGAAGAGAAATCAAGAGTACTGATTTAATAAAGAAAATAAAGCTCACTATCATGGAATGTAAGAGTTAGGAATAAAAACTGAACCTTATAACTAGGAGCAAATAAAGGCAAGACAGATTCAATTACAAAAGCAATCAAAGGATCACTACAAATTATGACAAGCAACTGTTATGCATATAATGAGAGTACGAAAGAAAAATGCAAGCCCTAAAATGTCCTGTATAAAACTATAAGGACTGCTACATGTTACAACACCAAAGTACTTACTCTGTCCACATCAAAGGATAGGAAGGCAGAGGCTGCATCCACTGATGTTCACCCATGTTCCAAATTAATCAATGGCCTATCTTTCCACAATATTCACTGCAGTGGAGCGCCACAACTGTTTTCCTTTTCCCTACCTGGTCACAGCTTGCCTCATCCAGAGCTGACACAACCAACCTGCTGTCGCCAAAGCCACACCACTGGCTTTCTAGGAGCCTTCACTGGCCTGGTATCCACGTACGGTAGGAAGGTGTCCCATCTGTCTTATGGGACATCCACTTCAACCACACTGGACCCAGCCCAGCTATAACCCTGCCTTTCAACCAGCTGGCAAAACAGAGGTAAAGCAAAGACATCAGAACAGACCTGTGGTGGGAGGAACACAAGATATGGGAAGAAGCAGAGGGAAGAAGAGGAAGAAAATACCTGAAGTCTTTAGCTGATGTATAGCACACTACATTTAACAGCCACAAAAATAGTAATAAAATTACAATTTAACACTAGCAGTTAATAATAACGAAGCACAATACTATCTGTTGTATTTAAAGGGAGGTGTTTCAGAGGGCTCAAGTCAGAAGCTCAGCCTCAGACACAGCTGTAGGGTGCTCTACATTTTTGGGACTATCTGAGCCGGATGTTCCACGTTAGACTACAAGTTTGACAATCACGACTCCTCTCCTAACATATTTGCAGCCAGTGCATAAGAAGCCTATACCATCCAATCTAAACACTGGAAAAGCACTGCCTGACCCATAAAATCACCGAATCACAGAACGGGTAAGGCAGGAAAGGAACACAGTGGGTCATATGGTCCAATCTCCCTGCTCAAGCAGGGACATCCCAGAGCACACAGCACAGGATTGTGTCCAGGCGGTTCTTGAGTATCTCCAGTAAGGGAGACCCCACAGCCTCTCTGGGCAATCAGTTCCAGTTTGTGTTCACGTGCACAGTAAAGATATTCCTCCTCATGTTCAGCTAGAACTTCCTGTACAACAGTTTCTGCCCGTTGCTTCTCGTCTTATTGCTAGGCACCACCAAGCAGAGCCTGGTCCATCTTCTTGACACCCGCCCTTTATACTTTTATACAGATAGAGATCCCCTCTCACCAGTCTTTTCTCGGAGCTGAACAGGCCCAACTCCCTTCATCCTTTTTCTCATAAGATAGATGTTTCAGTCCCATAATCATCTTTCACAGCTCTCCACTGGACCTCCATCTCTCTCTGGTACTGAGAAGCCCAGAACTGCACTGCAGCACAGAGGGTAGCTCTGCCTCCTCTACGGACAGCGAAAACGAAAGAGGGCCAGAAATTTCCCAAGTCCACGATTACCTGTTGCTTTTCCCAACACCGCAAGACGCGGAAGGATCCCCCCCTCCCTAGAAAAGAGACACGAATCCCTCGGCGGCCGGAACGCCTGGGCGGCCGCCGCTCCTGCTCTCCGCCGGCAGAGCTGGGCACCCGGGGGAGCGCTCACACCCAGCGGGGCGCCCACGCTGGGCAGCGGGTGAGAAACGCCAGCTCTGGCCGCTAACTGGCCCCGCAGAGCCACCTGCGCAGCAACCGCGGCGCCAGGCCGGGGCAGCGGGCGCAGCGGGCGGCAGCCGTTACCCGGCCTTGCGGCCGCCAGGCCGCCCTCCTCTCCCTCCCAGCTGTCCAGAGAGCGGGGCGCGCCCGGACAGCGCTCGCCAGGACCCTCGCCCGGCACGGGCCACCCGCCCCTCCATCCCTCCCCTGCCCCGCGCTCCGTTACCTGGGACAGCTCCCAATCCCCGCACGGCAGGGCGGACCGGGCGGAACCAGCCGGAACGGGCGGAAGAGCCCCCGCCGCGCGTGCGGCGCCTGCGCGCTCCGCGCCCCGCGGGCCCGTTTCCGTGCGCGCGCCATTTTCGGGTGTGGGAGGGGCGGAGCGCTCGCTGCCCTGGAGCCGCTCGGAGCGGGCCCGGCGGGTCTCTGAGTTCCCGTTGGTCCCCGCGGAGGCGGACCCGCTCTCGGGCCGAGGCTGAGCAGCTCAGGGGAGCTCGGGTGCGCCTGTTCCTGTGGGCGCGGTGCGTGGGGAGCCCTGGCGCAGTGGGGCGGGAGTTTCAAACGCTGCGTGCGGGGAGCCCGCGCATCCGGGCGCTTCGCTCACCGGCCGCTGCTCGGGGTTCGCCTCATCCAGCGGGAAAGACCCGTAAGCACGTGAGGAGGAACCTGCAAATGCTTGAACGCGCCACTGCTGTCCTTTGGGTTTATTGGCAAATCTGTGCTGGGGTAACGCAAAGAGAGAGGGGGAGAGTTATTAATAACGTGTGGGCTTTCATGTTTCCTCCCCGTGTTTTTCCACCTTTTTAAAGGCCTCTGGGCGAGACGTAAAGCATATGCCTGACTGTCTTTGCAAGTTACCTTGGTAATGTGTGAAAGTATCTCTGTATGAATTGAATTTCAGCGTTAAATGCTTTCTGTAGTTATTTTTAAGTAACTGGTTTTTCTGACTGGGTAACAAACTTAGTAGAGCAAAATGTAGCCCTAAAACACGATATAAAACATAAAAGCTTTATAGCTTTAGCACATTCTGGCCTAAAGGGACATTGAGAAGGTTTTGGGATGGGAGGGGCGGGTATGTTTACTGTCCATGATCTTCAGTGATTTCTAAGTATATGAAAATAATTCAAGTTCAGTCTTGCTTCTTTGGAAGTTGCCATGTCTCTAGGGTTGGAGGCTTTTGATCATCGAAACTCTCGAATAAAATCTGAGTAGACAGATCGTTCCTATTAAGAGTAGTTGAGCTATTTGTACACAGAATCCAAATTCAAGTAGTTTTCAAAATACACTCAAAAAAAAAAGCAAAGACTGGTAGATCTTGCAGGTTTCATAATTCACCCTTAGATATATATTCAATGAGATATGAAAAACTTAAGCCTTCAAATAGCTATACTTTCTATTGATGCAGACTGACAGAAACCAAATGATAACATCAGAAAGATAACTCCGTTCTTTGTTAGGTGTTGTCTCACTGAAACTGAATTATTGTGCATGTCTTTTGGGAAGCTTTGGATACTTCCCCTGTATATCAGAGAAATTGATCATCCTGGACTTCAAGAAATTGTAGTATGTATTTATATGCTTAATTTGTATTTTTAACTAATTTTATGTGCTTGACATACAACAACAAAAGCAATACACTGTGCTCTGTATGCATACAACTAAAATGAGGCTGAGTGATTGTAGTAGTTAAAGAAATGGATTAGAGACCTAAATTCTGTTGAAAGTAAATCTTAACGTGAGAACTTGGTTTTAAAACAACCTGTAATTGAATAGCTGCCTTGCTTTCAAACAGAATTAGAGTATAAAAGAATGTACCCTCCAAAGGCAGGCTTGCTGTTCTGACAGACTGTGGTGTTAAATATGAGAGACCACATAGTGGCTTAGCTCCTCACGTGTCTTTAGCAGATCTCCGAGCACAAGTAGGTCATCTAGTCTGATTTATTCAAAGGAGCATTTTAATTTATCTGAGTACACAGTAGTGTCAAAATCAGAAAGAAATACAAAACATTCCAGATTTTATTTGATTTTTAGATTCTAATATTGGGAGAGAAGAGAGAAAATAAATAAGCATGAGACAAACTTTGTACAGTAAGTGCAGGGATAACTTGGTATTGTGAGGGGGGAAAGAGTACATGCTAGAGGCCTTGTGTAAAACTGGCAAGGTGTGAAAATCAGAAGAATAATGAAAACAGAAAAAAATGGCTGTGGTAATGGGGAGTGGAGCTGTATAAGTAAAGTTACATAAGACAAAAAAAATGTACCTCCTAATGGGTATATGTTTTCAACTGGCATGCATTATAGGTAGTGCTAGTCACACAGTACCAAAATTGACCCAGTGAAAACATACACACTGATATGTTTCTGCAATCACAGTGTTAGAAATGCTGGAACATTCCTTGGAAGGGACATTCAGAAGTCATCATGTCACACCAAGAGCTTAGTAACATGTGAAGTTGGCCCAATCCCATTTAAGGGCTCTGTGATTGCCTAAAGTGGTAAGTCTGGGCTCTGTGCCTGCCTTGAGTAAGAAGTTGTTCAGAAAGGTAACAACTTTTGGATGAATGAGGATATCCCTGGGTAAGAAGAGGTGCACCATCTTGAGCCAGGTGTGCATGTTGGACAGAGCTATTCCCCAGGCATCCAGTGCCAGAATAAAGTAATGCCTTCTTTTTAATACTACATTGGAGTTCTCTTCCCAAATTCCAGTGCCAGTCATTGCTGATTCCCTGCTCAGAGAACTGATAACAGTAAATAAATGTATCTTCTGAACCTCACAGTCGTAATACTTCATGTCATAATCTGAAACTATTTTATATTGTTTGGTCTTCACAGTTAAAATTTACCTTCTGACAACAAGGAAGCTAAAACAATGGGAGTCACTCACCTGTGGCAAATCCTTGAGCCTGTGAGACAACCTGTCAGCCTGAGTAGTCTCAGAGGGAAAACACTTGCTGTTGATTTAAGTTTGTGGGTTTGTGAAGCACAGACCGTTAAAAAGATGGTTGGAGTGGTTACCAAGCCACATCTCAGGTATGGTATCCATATAAATTATTTGAGCCAAAAGTCTTGGAGCTGTATAATTTAAATATGTTACTCATTCAAAAGACTTTTAAGAGTAGCTCTGAAATTCATGTGACTGGTGTTTTGATTCAGTTACTACTTTTACTACATATGTAAAGGGTTTGAAGTTAATACTAAGTAGACCCCCATGTTCAGTTAAATATGTTTAAATCATTCCTCAGGCATCTGAAAAACCTTGAAGAATATGTAGAATATTTTTAATTTAAATGAGTTACCTAAGAAATGAGCATGTCTAAGAATCTACAACTTGAAACTGCACTGCAAACGGTGCTGATAAAAATGAAAAAAACCAAAATTTTCCTCAGTGCTTGTTACCAGTTGGTTACCAGTACAGATTACTGAGCTACTAGATGGTGTAATACAATCCTGTGACTTCTGTTCAATTCATCATGACATGAAATATCAGCACGATACAAAATCTCAACGTTTTCTGAGAATAATGTCTGAAAATGTTTTATACTTATGGCCCCAAATGAATAATTAACTATAAAACTGGCAGCATGACCAAGTCATTACATCAGTGGTAGGATGACCTGTGTGCAGTGGAATGGAAGTATCACTCCAGATCTCCAAAGCAAGACGAAGGGTTGAACAGATTTCTATCAAAAAGGTATTTTCAGACAGCTGAAAATTAAAGTTTTTTATGACAATGTGTATTTTCGAGTAACTTATTGTATGGATTGATTTTTTTACATCATTTGTGAAAATAGAACTAACCTCAAAAGACCAGCTTACTGTTTTTTGCCAGTAGTAACTGTACAAAATTAAATCTAGAGTAATGGTCCCTCCATGTCAGTCAAAGAGATATAAATGTTTGATCTACTCCTTTTGAAAGATTGATACTGGAATTACTGCTAAACACATATGCTGTTTGATATGACTGCTGTTAACTTTACTGTTATAGTCCAAATATTTGTTACTGCAGCCTTGTAAAATTCCACCCCTCAATTGTGCTGGTTTGCATATGAAATAAATTGTCATGGTAATGATTTCTTTATGTCTGTCCAATACTATAGCATTCAGTCACTTCAGATGTACCTGTATTGATAGATTTGGGGTTAATATTTGATATAAAAGAATATAAATATGTGTTTGGAGGCAGATTTTGGATATTGAGTGTATTTTTCTTAAGCCTTTTAAGTTTGCTTACATCTTTATACCTGAAAAAGATCTTTCCTGTCATTTCCTGGTATTTTCTTGGGAATTTTGTAAAGCTACTACAATTTCATAGTATGACAGTTTCAGCCAAAGACAGGAATGTAGTTCAGAGGTTTGTTTAGCTTGGGGGCAAGAGAATCATTAGAGGGAAAGACAATGCTAGGATTTTTCCAGTGGTAGACTCAGGAAAGTATAAGGGATATAAGGAAAATGATTGAAGAAATCAGTCTTCACAAATAGTACAGCTTATGGAACACTTTGCTTTATTGCAGAAACCTATTTTTTCGGTTCTCTTTCTTTACATCAATGGGAATTAAACTAGTGTTTGTCATGGAGGGAGAGGCCCCCAGGTTGAAAGCAGACACCATGAGCAAGAGGAATGAGATGCGCTATGGGCCTTCAAAGAAAACTGGAGCTGTAAGAACAGGGAGGTCTTTATTTAAAGCCATGTTAAAAGAGGTGGGTAACTGAGTATTTAAGTATTTTTAATGTGGTAGAAAGAAATCTTAACCAAATTAAATACAGGAACTTGAAATAATTGGTAGCTTTTGTTACAACCCACCCCCAAAGGCCGGGTAACTGAGGTTCTTGTTCATAGATCCCTTGGAGCGGATCAGGGTGGAATGACACTGAAGGACTGGTGTGTACATCTTTTACACCTGAGCCAGTTGTGTGAAGGAGGAAATTGGCAAGATAAAAAGCATTATCCCACCTCCCAGGATCTGTTTATTGTTGCCCTCACCCAGCTCAAAAAACAGCTTGTTGCTAAACAAAGGCTGGTTTGTTGTGGTCATCCTCCCATGGTGGGTGTGCACCCCTCTGTCATACTGGATCAGAGGTTTAACCAACTTGCATCCAAAAAATCTCTTTTTCAGCTGGGGGTGCAAACCTGGCCTCAGGAAAGCAGCTGCTGCTTTTTCAAATGGCCAATTGTTTGAGTCATTAACCCCTAACATTTAAGTCTCTCACAGCTTTATACACAACAAATGTAAACAATATTTTGAGGTTTGAAGGAATGTGCGCCTTTGAAGTCAGGCCTTACAGCATCTGTTAAGTGTTACTGAAGAGAAACAGTGTCAGAATAATTTTCTCGTTTGACAGAAACGCGACAGTGACTTCAACTAAACAACTTTATTGAGGCCTAGCGATGGGAGTGTCTCAGGCATGGCTCACGTGCCGCTGCTGGTGGCTCGTTCCCGGTGCCGGGTCGCTGCTTCAGGCGGAGGCTGGTTGCTGGAGCACTGGGTCACTAGGAGACAGTCTGGTGTCCAATGAAGGCAGGACCCTGGGCGGTTCAGAACACCGCCTTTTATGCAGTCTGGAGGTCCCACCTGATTGGTGGGTTTTGGATCCGGCCTCCCATTGGTCCAGTTTGGGATTGAGACCGATCCACTTCCTATTGGTGGAGTCACAGGCTTCGATGTCCTGATAGGCTTTTTATGAGTCTCTATCTAGGTGATGTAGGTCCAGGAACTTTCTGGAACATGAGTCAACCCTATCTCAGGGAAATATGGTAGGAGGACCATATATCCTGGTACAGTTCTTAACTGGGTAACAGTTAACATTAACAGCAAGAACTGATTAACAGAACTGCATAATAATTAACAACATCAATTAGCAATAAAAATTAACTAACAGGGTCATTTACCCTCTTTAACAATCAGCGACATCTAACAACTTTATTAACCCAGTAAACTTGTTCCTCACATCATTGATATGTCCTGTGCATGTTGTACTGTTGTGATTGACAATCATAATTGAGCATTTATTGCAAAATTTAACTTTGTTGGTTTTTTATAGTGTTACTATCCATACTTCTTTGTATTCCCCCACTCCCATTAGCCATTTTTGTCTATTCAAAATTTTATGAAGTGGAATTTATGGGCACTCAGGGCTTCACTAGACTATGTACACATTGATTCATGTTTTATTCTTAAAGTCTAAAATTAAATATTTTCCCTGAAATTTGTAAGTATATATCACTGTGTCTTATGCAGTGGTCCAGTCTTGGTAGGATGACAACACTACTTTTCTGCTTGATATTCTCGGGGAGTTTGTCATCTGTTGGAAGATGTCTGTTCTGGCTCAGCATTACTGCTTGAGTAAACAGCATTGCTTCACAAAGATAAATACTCCTTTGTTACTCTTCTTCTGAAAGCATCCTAAATATCTATTTAAAGTGTACAGATTTTTGTGAAGGAGTGGCCATTAATCATGCTGTGTTCAAGTCCTGTAATTAATACTTAGCTCTTTGTGGGTATTTACTTTTCGCTGTTACAGGAAACTATTCTTGCTAAAGCAGTGCTTTCTTTTATGTCGGGTTATATAGGCAGCGCAACAGTTGTGGTTTTTATATGCACTTGTGTCTGAGAAAATGCATGCTAATAAGTGAATTTAATAGCTCAGCATTCAACCTCTTTCCTTTTGTGTTCCTTCTTTTAGTGTCTTGAACTGCTGGAGTGTTTAGGTGTCCCTTGGGTTCAAGCAGCTGGAGAAGCAGAGGCAATGTGTGCCTACCTAAATGCAACAGGACACGTTGATGGCTGCATTACCAATGATGGAGATGTTTTCTTGTATGGAGCTCAAACAGTTTATAGGAACTTTGCCATGAATGCTAAGGTAATATACCTCACCCTGTTCCCACCCTCTCTGTAGACGCTTTACAGAAATGTAAATAGAAAGAAGGGACTTGAAAAAACACTTACATGTTATTAAACTTGCCTTGTAGTAGTTGAATTTGTTTAAAATAGTATATTTAAGACAGGAATATTTTATTTGATACACTGGTAATTCTTGTATTGGCTGTGAGAACAAAATTACTGAGAACAGGGTAATATTGCCTGTGTTTGTAGTACTCTGTGGTGTCTCATATAAAGCTAAATAGCAAACTTTTTTTCTCGATTTCCTCATTTATAGAGGAGAAGTTGAGTAAAGTAATTGCTTCCTATAAATTTTACCCTTAAATCATATGGGAGTGATCAGCCTCCTGGGTCTATTAAGTGTTCACATACTTACATCTTACAGGTTCATTTTATTACGAATATACTTGCAATTAATGCTGTTTGTCCCAATTGAACATGAATAGGGTGAGGATTGTACATCTGTATCATAATAAATTTTTGGGATCATTCAAAAAACCAAATAATTTATGGCCTTAAACTGAAGTGTTCATTTGTTAAGAATACAATTTTCCAGAACTGGTGAAAGGCTACCCTAAATTTCTGTAATTTATAATGTCCATCTGAAAGACTTGTTGTGAAAGTACTTCAGAAATATGAGAAAATCAATAGAAAGAAAGAAGTGCACTACAAATAATTAACTCTTAAAAGAATAGTTAGGGTTGATGAAAGGTTATTTGCTTTGGTGGCACAGTGTTTGAGTTCTTCCTTGACCTGGTTCTTTCATTCAGCTTCCTTGTAATTTATCACCAACAATGAAGGCAAGCTTAATCTTTCTGGTGTACTTAGTTACACATACAGGTCAGCATGAAAAAATAATTTTTGAGTGTGTGTCTGTCAGGGGCATCTTTTCTAGCAAAATGGATCACTTTTGTTTGTTGGCTGTGGGGTGAAGAGGACTGTGAGCCCATGGAAGCAGGATCGGCTGTGGTCCCTTGGAGGGACAAGCCATAGGGCAAGGACCAACCCCCTAGTAGTGGTGACAAGGAAGGCCTCTCCCAGGATACATGGAAGTTCTAAATGTACCCCAGTTCTGCCCCCCTGACTGGGTTGTTGTTTCCCTGTTCTCCTTTTCTCCCCTACAGGGTCAGGTTCCAGATTGTTCTCCCTTCCTCAGTTCCCCGTTGGCCCCTGCTCCCTAGCCACTCCTTCCTTGTCCTCCCACTGGCCCACACACCCTGGCCCCTCCTGTGTGCTGCCCCTGAGCCCTCAGACCATTGGCCTCGATGCTCTCTCCGCCCCTACTTTCCCTGTATAAAACCCTTGTACCCTCCCAGTTTCGTTGTTCTTTGTTTCTGGTCCCTTCAGCGCGTGTACCCAATAAACCGCGCTGGACTTCCATACAGAGAGCCCTCCTGCCTCCGTCGCCTTTATTGAACATCCAGCCGCGTGAGCCAGTTGGCGCGCATGCCCCGCCCAACTGGAGCGTCCTTCCCCGGTGGAGAGCCTTGCAGGAAGGTAGCGGTGCTGAGCTGCCCCAGCCGCGCTGCTGCAGTGGGGGGATGTTTTTGTCATGATTCAAGAAGGCGGCAGTGGCTTATGTTTTAATTCATGTTAATCTTGATTTCATTTTGTATTTGAGTCCCTTTACCTTTTAAATATTCCTTTAGCTTATGCCTAATACGTTAGGTAACATTTTTATTCTTTTATTTCACTTCAGTAGTACACTAAAATGTTTACATGCATTTTAAAACCTTCACTTCCTGAAATTACTTGCACAGTCAGTTGAATTCAATGTTAGTTTTGCTACACTTTTTTCTACAGGTAGTAAACAATAAAAACACCTAGAATCGTAGAATATACTGAGTTGTAAGGGACCAAAAGGACCAGAGTCCAACTCCTGGCCCTGCACAAGACACCCCAAGAGTCACACCTTGGGCCTGGCTGTCCAAACACTTTCTGAACTCTTGTCAGCTGTGTCTTGGTGCTGTGGCCACTTCCCTGGGGAGCCTGTTCCAGTGGCCAACCACCCCTTGGGTGAAAAACTTTTTCCTGATAATCAACCCAAAATTCCCTTGACACAGCTTCATGCTGCTTCCTCGAATCCTGTCACAGCTCACCACAGTGAAGAGATGAGAGATCAATGTCTGCCTCTCTCCTTCCCCATGTGAGGATGTTGAAGGCTGCAGTGAGGTCTCCCCTCAGTCTCCTTCAGGCTGAACAGACTAAGTGACTTCAGCCACTCCTCACATGGCTTCCCCTCAAGGCCCTTCACCATCTTTTTTTGCCTCCTTTGGATGCTCTCTAATAGCTTAATGTATTTTTGGTATTGTGATACTGAAAACTGCCCCCAGCACTCGAGGTGAGGCCACCCCAGTGCAGTGCAGAGCAGGACAATCCCCTCCCTTGCCCGGCTGGCGATGCTGTCCCTGATGCCCCCCCGGACAGCGTTGGCCCTCCTGGCTGCCAGGGCACTGCTGGTTCATCTTTAACTTGCCATCGAACAGGACCCCCAGGTCCCTTTCTGCCGTGCTGCTGTCCAGCCTCTCATTCCCCAGTCTGTGCACACAGCCAGGGTTACCTCATCCCAGTGTAGAATCCAGCACTTCCCCATGCTGTGGTTGGTGAATGCTCATCTCTAATTTGTCTCTTTTCCCTTGAGGGAGTTAATAGCTCCTCCCAATTTAGTGTTGTGTCGTAAACTTACTTAGTAGTCCTTCCCATCCTGAAATTGGATTAACCCTTTTTGTATCAAGTTCAGGATGTTGATTAAGATGTTGAGAAGTGGTCTGAGACTGGGTGCCCTGTGGAACTCCACTAGTTAGAGGTCACCAGCCTGATTTAACCCCATCCACCGTACCTCTTTGTGCCTGACCTGTGAGCCAGTCACGCACCCATTGTATAACATGGTTGTCCAGCTGTGTGCTGGACCTCTTGGCTTATTTTAGTTTCTTTCAACAATTGATGCCCATACTTGAAGTTCCAGGATTGTAGTTGTTCATGCATTACGTTATAAATTTTAGTGGTAGTTTATTTTTTTTCTATTAGACCCCTCTTATCGGGTAGACCCCTTTCCTGCAGGTTTGGGTGAATAGGGGTGAGTAAACAATCACAACTGAACGTGACTCAGGGCAGTTCCTTCCCTGATGTAACACAAATAATATGCAATAAATTTCTCCTGCAGGATCCACATCTTGACAGTTACACAATGTCCTCTATTAAGGAGCAACTTGGTTGTGACAGAGAGTCTTTGATTGGGCTAGCAGTTCTTCTGGGCTGTGATTATCTTCCAAAGGTAAGCAGTTTAATTGTTTTTATTAGGTGCTTACGCTGTCTTGAAAAACAATAAAGTGTATCAAGGGAGACATGCATGCTGGCAAAGCTTATGCAATGCATGATTGCTGAGATCCAGTAGAAGGTGTATAGTAAGTCACTGTAAATTCTATTTGTGAAAGGCTAAAGATATTCAAAATGGTTCATGAACATTAGCTCAAGACTGTTTTATATTGCTCCAAGCCTTTTCTATAAAGGAGGTGAAGGCAGAAGTTTAGATGCTGTTTACATTGAGCCAAGGTGTGAGAACTCCATTGTTTGTGAGGATGTTTTGTAACAAGTCACATACAAGTGCATCCCTGGCAGAGTAGCTGTGGAAAATGAGAAAAATGGCTTTGTCTGTGCTCTTTGGAAGACTTAGTAGTGATGGTTTTAAGTTGTACTTATTAGTAAAGGTAGTTCTGGATACAGTTTGGATGTATTCCTCTTCCATTGTTTGTAAATATATAATCTATGAAGAATTAGAAGTGATCTAATTCAAGGTTTACCTAATTAATTGAGAGGAATCTCACTCATTACTACTTCACTTTTTTCTTTTTTTCTTTCCTGTACACTCTTGAATTCTATTTTGAGACTTTGAACAGAAGCTGTTGTAATGGCTATTTGAAAGGGAAAAGAAGTGGGATGAAACTTGATTTCCATACAGTTCATCGTGTAGTGACTTCAGATAGTAGTTGCTCCCATTCAGGCTTGCAGTGTATATCTAGTTATTCTTAAATAATTGTGTCCCAATTTGATAAAACTGTCCTATAAACAAGTGATAGTGCTGGAGAAAACAAACCTTTCATTATTTTTGTTTTGGGCTTTATTGTTTTTTTTTTTTTAATTTTGCTTCTGTTATAAGAATTTAAATAGTTTGTTATTACTGTGTAAAGAGAGGGAGTGAAAAAAAACAGTGGCTAATCAGTGGTTATTGTACCAAAGCAGTTCCTGGAATGCCAGGTTCTTACATAGTCCTCAAGTGTCACAATTGTGTGATGTCAGATAGGTCCTTTGAGTTATTGCAGCTTAGCAAAGAGGATGAAGGCAGAAACTTGTAAGGAAAGCTGAATTACGGGAGTGCATTGGGAATGGAGATTGGCAGAACAGGTAAATGAGAATACCATGCTATAATTCCACTTATTTTGTTAAAAATACATCAAAATAATACATTCCTTGCAGAAACTGAATATCTGACTTTACTGGAATGTCTGACTGTAGTCCAGTGAGGACTTGGTTTGGAATGTAGATTTATTTTATATGGTTATATGTATTCAGTTGTGCCATTACAGCTGAATAAATATAGATTTATTTGTAATGATGCTGTAGAAAGTACACTCATTGCAATCTTTATAATCAGATGTATTGATTCTTGGCAAAATATGGTGAAGATGGAAAGAACTGGAAAGCAATAGTTGTGTTTTAAATCATAGACTGATGCAATAGTTTGGGTCAGAAGGGACCTCTGAAGTTCACTTAGCCCAACCCCCCTGCAGTGAGAGACATCTTCAATTAAACCAGGTCGCTCAGAGCCCCATTCCAACCTGACCTTGAGTATTTCCAGAATGGGGCATCTACCACCTCTCTGGCAACCTGTGCCAGTGTTTCACTACTTCTTTGTAACTCTTCTGTTCTGAATCGAACTTCTTTTAGTTTATTATTGCTTTCTACTTCTTCCTTTGCCTTGTTTTACATGAGGTGCTGTTGAGCACATGAACACCTTGTGTTTTACTCTGGCAGTACAGCTGTGATCTGTCACCTTCTCTGCCCTTAGAACTTGGGCAAAATTATTTTTCTCAATTTATTCTCAACATCTGCAACCACTTTTTGTCATTTCTCTGCACAATGTTATAAAGACGTTTTTTGTGAGAATGTGAATATTTTATTTGCAAATAATGTTTCATATTTCTCTATAGGGGGTTCCAGGAGTTGGGAAGGAACAAGCTTTAAAGTTAATTGAGACTCTGCGAGGTCAAAACTTACTGCAAAGGTAAAATGGAAATTTACGTAAGTGCTTTTTTATTCAAAGACTTAATAGTATGTACTTCAGCCCCAAGACAATTTTTTTCATACTTTATTTGGGGAGGATATTACCACATTCCTTACCTTGTGTTTGCTAAAGGATTTGGGTGTTCTGCTAGCCAAGTCACTTACTTGCTTTAAACATTAGCTGGCTCCTAGCTCTTGAGGTAGCAGTTGATCTATTGGAGTGAAAGTTGTAAGGACTGAAGAGAGGCTTGCTGATTTTTAATTGGGTTGTGGATTAGGATTTGAAGTACCAAATGCTTTCTGTGTTTGTTATCATAATGTGTGTGTGAATGCTAGAAATTCAACATGATGTGCTGTAAAAGAACCCTGTTTCCTACGTTGAACAACTGTTTCTTGGATAAGTATTTGAGAAGTATAAAGAGATTATTTTTCGGTATTTCAAGTGTGAAAGCTAAAAATATTTCTTGTTCCTTTTAACATCCTTTTAGGTTTGAACAGTGGAAGGAACGATTTCAGTATGATGATAATCCACCTTTGGTTGTTAAAAGGGTAATTCACTGTTCAGAGTGCCATCATCCAGGTCAGTGTGAAAAGTGCTGAGCTGTACTTTTAGCTAATTGTTTACTTTTTATTATGGGGTGAGGAGTGATGGGTTTTGTTTTATTGGGTTATAGGGTTTTTTACTACTAGTGTTAAAAATGCTTTTCAGCTTCCATCTTCCCATTTTCAGTATTGTGTGTATGTACCCTTACATAAACACTTCTAAGGCTTGGGACTAATTTTCTTCAAATGTGAAACTAGTTGACAGCAGATGGAATGTTAATCACAATGCTGTTATGGGATCACAGATATTTGCCTTTTTAACATGGTCAGTAAAGACAGCATGTTATACTCCATACTGCCTGGTAACTATTTCTTTAGTTGCCTGAATTGGTCCAGCATCAAGAGGACTGAAGCTCATTAGTATTGATGAGGTTTGCAGCAGTGTTTTCTTAAAAATAAAGTAATCCCAAGCACCCTCATTTTGGGATCATCTTTGATCAGCAAACTTATTCCAGCCCATCATTTGGTGAAGGAAAAGCCTGGTTCAAATATATTACTTCTATGTGTTTTCCAGGTAATCACACATTACTTCTCTAGTTTTTAGATAAAAAAGTTTCCAGCTTAAGATCTGAAACTGTTGAAGGAAAAAGTCTTCAGAAGAATGGAAGCCTGCATGTCTTTTTCAGTTTTTACTGTAGATCCATAAATGCAGCTAATGCACTCCGATCTGCTGCTACTCACATCACATTCATGTGTGTTCTGAGCTTTATATTTGTAATATTGGCTTTACAGGTTTGGAGGTTTTGGAAACCCCTTTTCTCCTCACTTGGTGTGTCTATTTGTATAGGATCTTACAAGGAACATGAGCACAATGGATGTAAATTCTGTGAAAGCTTGAGATGTTGCAAACCCAGTGACTCCAAACACTGCTGCCCTTGTGCATGGCATCGGTGGGAGCGAGTGAAACAAGGAAATGCAGTGGAGGACGGTATCAGAAAGTAGGAATGGCCTGAAAATTTAACTGCTTTTCCCTGCATTCATGTGCAGGGTGAGCATTTAGATTCTGCATTTTTTCCCATTTGTCCTCAGTTCCTAACACATTGTTTTACCTGCAGAAAAGCCAAGACTTGTGAGGGCTTTCCATTTCCTGAGGTAACAAACAAGCCTACTTAATATTAATTATTTTAATCAATTAGTTTAAATTTCAGCTTTTTGCCCTCTCTTAAACTCATTTATATTTTATCTCTAGGTTGTGCAAGAGTTTCTTGTAAACAAGAATAAATTGATCAGCATAAAGGAATGTCAAAGGCCAAATATATTGTCCTTTCAGGTATATAACAAAATATTGAATATTCATCTTTGAAGTCTTTTGTTTATTACTAAGGAAGGTATCTGTGATAATTGTGATCTTCATTGGTAATTTTACCTGAAATAAGAATTAAACAGTCTTGCTACAACATCTTAATATACCTCACTGTTTTGAAAGCCCAAAATTGAAGACTTTGGAAAGAATCAGTTGCTGTATATAGGGGCTAGAAAAGTGGAAGAAAGAAAAATCTCACTTTGTCATAGTTTTGTTTTTCGTTGTCCAACATTACTAGATGGGGGTGAGGGTACATTAGCATTGTTTTCTAGGAACGTTAGCATTGTTTTCTATTTGTTTTTTTGTTGGCTAAATCAGATCTCTTACAATGTTTCATTTTTTGGGTTTGATGACAGTGTGAGAATTATGGATGGTAGAGGAGACCACAGTTAAACAATGTGGCTTTAATGAGAATCCATGTTCATTGTCTCACCTGTGAAATCTGTAACTGTCACAGCTCCTTGCAGAGCTGATGTGAATCTGACAAGGTGTTTAGCATCTGGCTTATCACTGCTGCTGCCACCACGCAACTGTTCCCTTGGATTGTCACTGACAGCTGATGAATCTGCCCTGTTCCCTCCCTTGGCAGTGAGGTGTTGTTGGGCATTACGCTAATGTATAAAAGCATTCTAGATATTTTAATTACTTAGCTCGGTATCCCAAATACATAACTATCTAAGCATGATATCGAACAGAATAAAGAAAGTTTTAAAGTTTGGTATTTTTTTATATACAAACAGCTTTTTGCTTCAGAGAAGATGGAATGGACCAAACATTATGCTTGTAAGAAGCTGTTAGCACTTCTGACACGTTATGATATGATCCAGAGAAAATCTGGATATGTTGACTCAAAACAGCTACAGGCAATCCGGTAATGTAGCTTGATTTCTTGAACTTAATATGCTTACAAGGTTTTTCTGAAAAAAAAAAGGAAATACAGTTTTCTTCCATCTTTGTTTCAAGCTTTGTGCTTGTTTTGAATAGAGGTAAAAATTCAGATCAGTGCACCAATTCTACTACTGGTGCACAAAGTAATACCTAGAGCGGTTTCATTCTAACTGGCAGTGCTTGTGTTCTCCTATGCTTGCTTCTTGTTCCTTTTCCTTGGATCTGCCTAGGTCCTCTTCTCAGGTTCTTAGCAGAGGTTTAATTGAATTCTGTGTCTTAGAATAAGAGCTCAGTCTTAGAAATGAGCGTCTGCAAATTCATAGTCCCTGATTGCTTTTCAGACCTACCAGCTGTCATTGTATTATGTGTCAACACTACTTTTCATTCAGGACTGCTGCATTTAGGAAGGTAAAAATGGCCAAGTATACTGTTACTAAAAATGGACATGCAGGGAAGAAAAAGCAAGATAAGCATGTAATTACTTTCTCCCAGAATAATTTCCCACCATCCAGATTTGTTACTTAGAAATGTACTGAGCCAAAATTAGCATTTTCTTATTCTATCAGCCCTCAATGTAATTTATTTTTTTAATTATCTAATCTTTTCTTAAACTTAAGTCAGCTTCTAAAATCTACAGTGCCTATTGGCAAATCTGAACTTAACTTTGTGAAGGGAATTGTGACTTACTTTAACTTTATCTGATGGTTTCATTTCCCAAATGAAACCAAAATTCCCCCTACCTTCCTAATTCTTTTATTGGAAGAAGGTTAGTAGTTTTTCCATGCTGGTCAAGGTTTTTAGACATTAATTTTGTGGCACAGGAAGACAATCAGTAGCAGTGTGATAGTATGTCTTTTCAGTTGGTGTGTCATAGTCTTGATTTAGTACTTCCAGAGATGCTGATCTATTCAGTGTTATCTTTCAAAAGATTGGGGAGACTGGTTGGAGGATGCTTTTTAAATAGATTGGCAAGATAAATTACCAGCATTTACATTGATGAATGAATTCATTGACATTCTCTGTTATAACACTTCCTAGTGTTTCAGGAGTTTAAAAGACAGATGGTGTGTGCTCTCGAAGATTTCTTTCGTTAAAAAGTGTTTAAAAATGCAGTAATGGTTCAGCAGGATCAGCATAATCCTACTCTTCACACATAGGAAACTACTAAACTGGGGTGTAGATAGTCTTTTTAGAAAAATCTCATAGTGACTGACTGTCCCTGCTCAGTTCAAGTTTTATCTCTCCTCATGCTCTCACCTGAAAGATATAAATGACCCTGTCTGGTCATTCAGAAAATTACTGTCCAGGGCAACAGCCTTCTTTGGCATTAGTATCTTAAAATCATAGAATCATTTAGGTTGGAGAAGTCCAACCATTAACCTGACACTGACAACTCCACCACTAAACCATGTCCTTCAGTGCCACGTCTAGATATCTTTTAAATTAAATATCTCCAGGGGTGGTGGCTCAACCACTTCCCTGGGAAGTTTGTTCCAATGCTTGACAACCCTTTCCATGAAGAAATTTGTTCTAATATCCAGTCTAGTCCTCCCCTGGTACAGCTGGAGGCCATTTCTTTTCCTTTCTTATCAGTTGTTACTTGGGAGAAGAGACTGACCCCCACCTGGCTGCAAACTCCTTTCAGGCAGTTGCAGAGAGCCGTAAGGTCCTACCTGGACTAAACACCCCCAGCTTCCTCAGCTGCTCCTTTCACACTTGTGCTCCAGACCCTTCATCAGCTCCACTGCCCTTCTCTGGATGTGCTCCAGTGCATCCAGTCCCACCCCTTGTCATTCGAGGCCCAGAAATAGACACAGGATTTGAGGTGTGGCCTCACCAGTGCTGAGTGCAGGTGGACGATCATTTCCCTGGTCGTGCTGGCCACTCTGTTGCTGATACAGCCAGGATGCCATTGGCCCTCTTGACCACCTCGGCACACTCTGGCTCATGTTCAGCTGCTGTTGACCAACACCTCCAGATCCTTTTCCTCTTGGCCACTTCCCAGCCACTCTGCCCCAGCCTGTAGCACTGCAGGGGTTGTTGTGACCCAAGGGCAAGGCCTGGCACTTGGCCTCGTTGAACCTGATACAATTGGCCTCAGCATCAATCCAGCCTGTCCAGATCCCTCTGCAGAGCTTTCCTGCCCTCCAGCAGATGAAAGACTTCTGCCCAACTTTGTGTCATCTGTGAACTGGCTGCACTTGATCCTCTCATCCAGATCATTGATAAAGACATTAAACAGGACTGGCCCCAGTATTGAGCCCTGGGGAGCCCCATCAGTGACTGGCCTCCAGCTGGATGTAACTCCACTCAGTATTCCTCTCTGGGCTTTACCATCCAAACCATTTTTGCCCCAGTGCAACTATCCCAGCCATGAGCAGCCAGTTTCCCCAGGAGAAAGCTATGGGAAATGGCACCAAAGGTTTTACTAAAGTCTAGGCAGACAACATCCACAGCCTTTCACTCATCCTCTTGAGTGGGTCACCCTGTCAAAGAAGGAGATCAGGTTGGTCAAGCAGGACCTGTCTTTCAGGCAGGTCACAGCTGAAGATACCAAACTAATATTTGTAGGAGTCTGCATTGTGTTTGTTACAAAAGAGCTTTTTTATTTTGTGTAAATGCTCTTCTGAGTGTCAAAAATGTTTCAGTGCTCAAATCTATACTCGAAATTTTACTGTATACAGAGTAGTGTGTTTTTTTAAAAAAGTGTGGTAATTTCAATTTTACAAGAAGATTTTTTTTCTCTGAATCATTCCAAATTAGAATATTGAAATATTTTTAGATTTAAGTCTAAATATAAGTCATTGAATGGACTTTGTCTTCTTACAGAATTGTTAAGACACGTGTTAAAAACGGAATTCCTTGTTTTGAAATTGAATGGCAAAAACCAGGTGAGTCTGGTTTCTACATACATTATGGAACAAAACAGTTCAGAGAAAAAGATAAAATCAAGCTTTAAAGAGGACAAGAGTTTGGCAACACTGAGGCAGTGGATTGTGGATGAGATTGGAAACTATTCTGTGGAAACAACAGAAAATGTGCATTAAATTTCACATACCCTGAAATAAAAAACAATGCTTTAAAGAGAAAAAAAAAATTACATAGGAAGCAAGGGACTCAGTCTTTAGCTCCTTTTTCTGGTACCTGTTAATAAGACCTGAACTGTGTATTTTATGCCTTATTTTACTATGTACCTGAAGCTGTCACTATTTACTAGCTAGAAAATTTTGTGTGCTGCCAGACTTTTCCATGTAGTGTGTCCATTTGTGCCAGGAGACTGGCAAGAAGAAAAAGACTTCACTTGTAGGTAAATCTCAAATGTCATACTACTGACTTTTGATGTACCTTCTTTGTATTCAAATCTTTGCTGTTTGGTTTTTCATTCCCTACTTTGACATTCACACCAGAAGTACATTCATTATTTTTTCAGAACATTATGTTGATCCAGAAGATGAGCCTGCGGAGTTGTTTGTAGTCACAGTAGAAGAAGAGTCTTTGTTTCAGGCTGCTTATCCTGATGTTGTTGCCCTCTATCAAGTGGAAAAGTCAGAAGTTCTTCAGAAGAAACAGAAGAGTAAGTCCAGAAGCTCATTTCTTATGAATTTATGGGTCTTGCCAGAATGCTAAAAAGCAAAAAACATTTCTCCCTCTCTTGAACAATATCATGCCAAAACAAGATGAAGTCATAATACCTTGCAGGGACTATGCTTTAATCTCACTGTTCTATACTTTTGCACTAAGAAATATGAACTGTGATTTATATGCTATTCAAATTGCACTTTTTATGATTTTTTTTTCAGGAAAGAAAGACAGACCAGAAGAAAAGGAATTACCAAATGCTTATGATGAAATTACCAGTCTTCTATCTCAGATTAGTTTAAAGCCTGCATACAGAATTCTTCCTGTGCAACACTCCATGTCAGATACAAAAACTCCCCCAGAAGATCAGACACAGCAGAGAAGTACTGGATCAAAAGACATAGCCTTAGCTGCAGCTTCCTGCATAACAACAGTTCATGTGTCAGCATCAGCAGCTGCTCTTGCTGACTCATCTGTGCCCTCACAGTGCAGTAAGTATTCAGGGATATCATCCTCTTCGTCTGTACCAGCTGCTCTGCAACTGAGCAGTACTGAAGGGAAAGGAACCTGCTTCAGCAGTTCACCAGCCCTTGGAGGTGATGACCATAATCTAGCAGCTGACTTGACCACATGCGTAAAACACCCACATCCAGCAGGTCGTGAAACAGTAAGAAATAGCTCAGAATATTCTGATGTTACACAGTCTGATACACATTCAGATAGTGAAGATGATTTGTTTTCAAATGATGCTATGGGACAACTTCAGGAGTGGTCTTTAAGTGAGCGAATACTTAAAAAGGCTCCCATTCCATCACAGCCTTTGTCTGAAGATGTAATGCAATTGGAGTCTTTGAAATGTTTTAAACAAACAAAAGAAACATTGAATCCTGATAGAAATCATGTCTGTTCCTCATGGCAGTTAAATAAACCAATGCCGGAAAGTAAAAATGTTCTACCAGAAAACTCTGCAAGTGCACATGTCTGTCAAAATGCCTACAAAAAAGCTGCCATCCTGACTGAAATGGTGCAAAAAGACCCTTTTGTAAGTGGTTCAGCATCTCTAGCCTGCAGTGGGCAAACAGCAGAGACACTTCATCCTGGGTGTGAAATGCTTCCAGCATCTCAAAAGCCAGCAGATGCAACTGTCTATCACATTAAAGAAGCTTGTATTGAAACTACTTGGAAAGCTTCTTTTAAAAAGAGTGTCTGTCAGAACAGATGCTCTTCTGGCGAAGACAGTGATGATGGGCACAGGGATAAAATCCTGGTTTATGAGCAGCAGAAAAGGCAACTGAATTCTGGCCAGTTCAAAAAATGTTTTACAAAGGAAAGGAGTAGTGTTGTTACTAGCAAAAGGACAAATAGTGACTCAGCCCTTACAATTAAAGGGAAGAAGAAAACGACCAATTCAAAGAAAGCTGTTAATAGTTTCTCAGTGCACATATCTTCAAAGCCATCCTCTATAGAGGAAGTTAATTGTTCCCAAAGTCCAGAGCAACCAATTGAAAGATTGGGTTCTGATCCCACACAGCAAGACAAAAGTGATGTTCTGACTTATGCGTGGGCAGACAGTCCCCTTCCCCTGTCTGAAAGACTGAAAGGAAGAATCAAAATCAATTAGGTTCTCCATAAAATAGATTATGATAACAATTAATTATCAGTTAACTGTCGGTTCTTAAAGTGCTCTTTCTCAAAGTTTCTGCAGTATGCTCTATCAATTTTATGTGGATACAGTTTCGATGAATAGGAAGTGCTGTCACAGGAGCTGAAGTTTGACACTATAATGATAACAAAAGTACCAAATAGTTGATTGTAGTCAAGTACGAGTCATTCTGGATGTGTTTGCATTCTGAACTTGATACATAAGCATCAGGATACAATATGCAAGGTGAAGGAGATAAGAAAAAGGATGTTTTTCCCAACCAATTGTGCAAATTTTTTGTACAGCTATTAGTCTTGCTCATAAAAACATTTACTAGAATAGTGCCTGCAGTGCTTTTGGATTCTCCTAATAAGACAAAGTGATGCAGCATTTTTAAACTGAAATTCTCCATTCTCCTCTAATTTAATTTTGCAAGTTTAGAAATGGGTTCTGAAAGCCTGTGTTTCTGGTTGTGTTGACCATCTCTGAAGGACCAGACAGAGACACACAACAGATGTACCCTCACAGGGCAGCTAAATTTATATCTACCAAGCCCCATAATAAGCTGTTCTTTGGGGGTGTCCCTCTTCCAAAGAGTAGAATAAGCCATGTAAGGATACTCTGGTTTTGTAGCTGTCATATCTAATATTTAAGGAAATTTAATGAATGTTTTCATTAAACAGTTACAGTTTAGGGCATTTTTTCTTAAAGTTGAAATCCCATCTAACATTCACTTCAATTCATAATAGAGCGAAAGTTAAGTTGCAGAAAATATACTTATCATATTGCAAGTTCTCTGAATCATGTTTGGGTTTTTTTAAAAGGGGAAACTTGAGTACAATTATAGTTTTGAAGGTGCTCTTCCCACCTCTATTATAGAGGCAATCTCTATTCATACACCAAAAAAAGTTGTCTTCAGCAGTTGTCTGTTGAAAGAGTGCCTCCTTGCTGTATTGAAGTGTTTGTAACTTTTTCTGCGCACCAGCCAGAAGGAAGATAACTCCTGCCAAGATACATTGTTAACAAGAGAAATTTAGAATATCTGTGCTTTAGTGAAAATGTCAGTTCTTCATAATGGTCAAGGACCAAGTTTGGAAGCTGAATTCCAGATGTGTTTAAGGAAGACACAGGTAGCCTATAGCTAGTACAGTCTATAATTAGCCAAAATGGTAGTTTCTTAGTTTACTCTGTGGGAAGATGGAAAAATTTTATCTAGAAGTGATTTTCCAAATGACGTATTCTGTAAATGAGAAAAAAATCAAAAATATTGGAAACTTACTTTCACTTTTGAAGATAGTCTTTGTCTTCTGGAGACTCTTAAGCACCCAGCTGATGTGAGAGAGTAGCTGGAAGAATAGTGCTGTGAGGGAGAACTGGGAACTGTAAATGAAGAGATTCATAGCATGACAGAATGGATTGGGTTGGAAGGGACCTTAAAATCCTCTAGTTCCAACCCCCATGCCAAGGGCAGGGAACCATTCCTTATGCAATGGTCAGTAATGGAGAGATCTGAGTTGGGGTTTTTTTGTGAAAAAAACATAGTTCTTGGTTATGCATGGTTTTTTTTTTCCTTGCTGATGGTTTTGAATACTGAAAGTTGAAATCAAGAGTTTAAATTTTCATTAATAAAAACGCCAACATCATGTGAACGAACTCAATTTTGTTCCCTCCCAGTGTATGGGAATGTGCTCTTCTGTTGGGAGGATCAATTTCTCCCACAATGTGTGGATTTCTGTGGTTTAGAGCTTTCTTTAGAATCGGGAGGGCTAGAGGGGTTTTTGGAGGGAATTTTCTTTGTTTTCCAAATCTGCATGGGGTGAGGAGATGAAAATACTGTGTCAGAATTGTGACAAGTTCATATTTTGTGGATGATGGAAGTCAGAAATGAGATATAAGATATTAAGAATTGTAGAGGAAAAAATACGTTGCTCATTTTTCCTACTAATTAATCTGGTTTCACAAGTACAGTTCAAACATGAAAAGCAGAAAATTTTCAATTTTTTTCATATGTAATGCATCCAAATTTTGTGCCAGTTTTCTGCCACTACTTTAGAAGCAGCTATAGATGTGAAAAAACTGTTGGGTGCTCCCTCTATTTAGGCTGTAGCTGCTCATTGCAGCAAATAAAAACATGTATCATTAGGGGTGACTGTTACTTGAATTAAACTTGTGATTCATTACAGAAGGGTAATTACAGTTAAGTGTTTTGGTTTCTCATTTTTATATAATTTTCTCAATCTAAAGATTAAGGATGATTTTTCTTTGAAGCTTTTTACTGTGCTGACTGCTTTGTAACCTCTCGCACTTGTGAGGATGATATTTAAATAAATTGAGGGGGTGTAACGTAACTTTCTTCTGCAGGGAATGTTTCTACAGGATTATGTTAAACTGCCTGTAAGAATAAATCAATTGATGCATCAACCTCGTGAGCCTGAATAGATTTTCATTTATCATCTATCCTGGTCTGTCCAAATAGGCTCTACCAAGGTGCTTCATACAAAGTAATAAAAATGTACCTACTATGGAGGTGGGGCAGGTAAGGGGCTCATCGTTCTTAATACAGTTTTCTGAAAGGTTTTCTGCACAACTACTGTCCCAGCCTGAATACTTTACCTCATCTGTCACTCCTTATGCTGGCCTCCTTCTAGCTTGAATGATGCTCTCAGAGATACAGAGCAGAGCCATAGGTTCTGTCTTAGTAGTATAAGTACCATTATTTCCACTTACAAATGGTATTAAACACTAAATGCAGCTCATTTGTTTAGCATAGCTTGACAAAGGGAAATATTTACTTGGCATTCCTTAGGATTGTAACTCACTATTCCAGGTCCACAATCAATAACAAAGGAAAATAAATGCTGTTTATTTGGAATATACACATAGGGAGCTAGAAAAAAAAAAATAATTTAAAAGAAAAAAACACCTCTCAATGTCTCTGCATCCCATTGTCATTTTTACATTGGTAGAGATTATTGAAATACTTACTCACATGTGAACCTGCCTAACAAACACAAAAATTTGATGAATGCAGGAACTCTTTTCCTAGTTAACCAAGAAATTTCCTAATTTGAGAAGGGATTTATTTAACTTTGAGGATCTGCACATCCTTGGCTCTGTGCTCTTCTATCAAGGAAGATGCTTGGAAATGGAGTGGCGAAGGAGACTAATGGCAGCTGTTACTTGAGACAAGATAGTCTTTTCATGTCTAAAAAGGTGTCAGGGCCTGCCATATTATAACAGCAGATAAAAGGAAACTGCGGTTAGAATATTACTGGGAGTTGTTGTAAACCCAAGTGCTACTGACAAAACCATAAACTCAGTGCTAGATTTAACGCTTTTTCCTTCAGGAAACAAAACACTTTAACTGTTTCAAGAAAACAAAATTACAGTGGGTGACAGAACCGCTCTGCACAGTTCTGCTGCTCATGTATCCTGCATTATAGCTACCATTGGTAATGAAATTTAATTTAAGATTATTCACATATGAAACTTTAAAAGTTCTTTAAGCCCAAGCCTTGTCTTCACCCTACCCCAGTTTCCCTTGACCAAGTTGTAGAGGTTTTGTCACTTCAGAGGCTGAGCACAACTGGAGAAAGGGACATAAGTTTGAAAATTTTCCTCATTAAAAACAGCTATCTCTACTAAAATTCCAGATGGATATTTAAATTTAATTAGCTGTGTGGATAAAAATCAGTGAAGGAAAAGAAATTAATCAGGAGTATTTTTAATGCCAACATAGTGAAGAAGTGGCTCTACATTAGCATTTGTTATTTTGTTATTTTAAAATGCAATTTGCTCTGCTAGAGCACCTCTGCAGCCAAGCTTGAAGCCCAGTTAGTTGTCTCGACAAATATTTTTAACAAAGGTTGGATCTGTGCTAAGTTTTGGGTACTCTCTGGCACACAGTAGAAGGAACTGTGAGTGTGGTCTGTTTCGGATAACTTCATGGGCAAACTAAATGAATCCTATGCCGTCTTCTTCCTCAATCCTAACAACCCAGTGTTGCCCTGGCAGTGACACCACATAAAAACAGACAGATGAGATAGGCCCAACCCTACAAACGGTCCAAGTTTTATCTGCATCAAAACCATGAAATTTGTGGCCCCCTTTGAGGCTGAATTCAGGCTGTCTTTCAGTCCAACATGAATGCCACATCCCAGAGTAGATTTAGCCTTTAAGCCTCTCTGTCTCTCAGCCCACTGCAATGTGTTTTAAACATTTTCTTTGAACCTTTTGCACTGGAGATTTCAAAATCAAATTCACTTGATCTACACACAGGCCAGGAACTCGGCCTCAGAATCCCCAGAACCTGGGGTTTAGCGGAACAAAGAGCTTCAAGAGTGACAGCCACATGCATACCTAATGTACTTCATAGGACTTTATCTCCAGACTAATGTATTGCTAGTTTTTTCTAATAATTGAATGGCTTATTTACCAAATCAGACCTGCCAGTTAGAAATGTGGAATAGAGTCTGATTTCTGCTAATTAGCACCATGCCTTTCTGATGGAAGGAAATCAGCAGTGGCTCTGCTGACAGTCTGCTGGGCAGCCAGCTCACATGTGCTTCCCTAAGCTGTGATGTGGGCTGTCTTTGGCTGTCAGTAACATCACAAAATACAGACAGTACAGGAGGGGTACATGAGGATGCAAAGGCTTTGCCTTGAGGAGTTATCAAAAAACTGAGAAAGGTGGTGCTGATATTACAGAGAAATTTAGGAAATACAGCAGAAGAGCAGGAAATACTACAGTGGGGTGGCATAGGGCATATATGAACCCTGAATTCCCAAGCATTTGTGTTGCCAGATTTGATGTAACCTCCTGGGAAAGCCCAAGGCATGCAGATCAGCAGCTCTGCCTTTGTACAAACCCAGCCAAACTGTTGTCCTCCCTGTGTATGGCTCCTACAACAATTTTTATTGAAGCATGCACAGCCCAACATCTACTCCTGCTTTTCTATTTCCTTTTAACCTGAAAAATACGAGCTTTTACAGCATTATTTCAGGTAACAATTTGTGTTCTCTGTGTTTATTATTTATCAGGAGATGTGTGGGGTTTGTAGGTGCTCTTCCTATCAAGTCCAAGGGAAGGGGATGGGTTTGTGCTCACATATCTCCAAGCAGAAATACACCTTTGTTCTGGTGTTTACTGAAATGCCATCATCAAAGAGGATATTACTTTGTTTCCCTTTCTAAAAATCCCTAACCTTCTTGGGGATTGCTTAGAATTTGCAAGAAAGATATTAGAGAAAAGTTGTATTTTGATTTTTGCTTGTGATTTCTAAAGAAATACTGTTTTCAGTTGATAGTATATTGTTATTTTCCCCCAGTATTACAGTCTGTTGCTAACGGCTATGATTTTTAGTATGGTAATGGTAAAAACTCATAGAATATGTGATTCTGCTATTCTGTTTTAAAAATATTCTTTTTAGCAATACCAAAAGAAAACATTACAATAATCACATAGATAAGAAGTTCTGAGATATAATAATGACAACAAGCAGGATGTACAGTGACATTTTCTATTTGGGATTGGTGGTAGGCTTTTTCAGCTTCAAAGGCCAAGTTTCTATTTACCAAACAAACTTTTATCCAGAACCTTCTAATCCAGCACCTTCCACATTGGTGTTAGTGGTTTGGAAGGTGGGCTGAAAACTATCCTCTAATAATCTATTGATTTCTGTATAGCAACCTAGCATATTTAATAAAAAAAGTTTTAAAAGGCCACAAATTCTTTGCTTGTTCTGTTATCTACAGCCCACTGAGGTCTTATGGAGAGAACATTCCTCTCCCCACACTGATAAGCTGAAGAATATAACTGTGTAAAATGGGCATATGGCTCTGGCATTGAAAATGTTTGAATTTTTACAGAGAACTGAACAAATCCACCACGATTATATTCCTTCCAATAATAGTGGTGTGTATCAAAAACACCACTATTATACTATCACTATTTGTGATAGTATATTTACCTTGTAAGATACCAGCAATTGAAGTGTGGGATTTTTTTTCTTTTCTACTATGAAACCAAACAGTTTGTGCTGGGAAGCCATAAGTTACAGATTCATAAAAAAATTGCTGTCAACTATCATTGGTGTTTTCCAATGGCCAGGCCACTTTCATCACAGGAGCCAAAGACTTGGAGCTCCTCTGACATGAGAATGAACGGGGAGATTTCAAAGCTGTGGGGTCCTCATCCATGTGGGTGTCCATATGACCTTGTATAGCCCTCTTGTATGGAAATCTTACAACCTTCTTACTGATGGGGAAAAGACCTGAGTTTCTATATTGTGATTAACTGGTGACAGAATACAATCCAAGCAACTGACTGTGGCAGGATGAATGTTTCAGAGAGGGAATATATTAAAAATCTGACCAACAGAAGAGCCAGTGAGGTACAAAGTGTCCATGGTGCAGATAGAAGTTACCAGCACAGATGCTCTGGGAAGACTCACCAGACCCACCTGAGGACACCTTGTGGAGCTCAGAGTCCCCAGCCAGCTCCTCTCAGACATTGCCTTGTCCAACCCAACCAAGAGCTTTCTGACAGCAGCCTATCCTCTTTCAAGTTTCAAATAAAGTTCACTTAACAAAACCTCTCTGCAATTGTTCATTTAACAAAATACAGTGCTAGGATTTCCCCTTATAAATAAAGTATAGCGTCTTTGTGGGGGTTTATAGCTCTTGCTCCTCTAGTCAATTAAATTGATCAAATACTCTATTACATCACTAAAACTTTTCATAAAAAACGCCAAGACATAGTACCTCTTAGGAAAGTAATTATGTTTGCAGAATGACAGCCAAAAGTAAAGATGGGTACAGCATCTATCTGGAGAACACACAACTTAGGAAGTGCACATTAAAAAATTCCTCTAAATGTGATTCAAGCTAAGAAGCCAGTTGATAATTGCTGTAATATCAATCACAGTAACTCGTAGTTTGGTAATGAAAAGGAGTGCCTTATTTTAAGTGCTCTTTTATTAATCTATTGTCACAGATCTCACTTTAATAGCAACATTATGTGATCACATATTTTATTTATGGATCATTTGAAAAATCTGTTATGCAGATATTCGGATTAGTGGTCTATCAAACCATTAGCCAAATAAATCTAAAGGTAATAAAACTCACAGGAAGATAGATGGCTTTCTTTTTCTTGTTCTTTTCAGCTAATTCAGGCTAATTTAAGCCTTTCACAGAATGGTGATAATGAAGGATTTGTTCTCAGCAACGTTATGGCAGGTGATTTGCATTTGAAAGTTTGACACATTTATAGACCTTTGATCTTTTCCCCTCAGTGCTTGTGCCCCTGGCCAGACACCTACATGCTCATTTTACCAGGTGGAAGATCTAGGAGCAAAAGCAGCTCTGAGAGTCACCCTGAAGATGTACACTAGAAAAAAATAATTAAACTAATTGTGTCCAGAAAATATTTTATTGCTGAATTTGAGTGGCCTTTATATAACACTAGAATTAAAATACACTGATACTTCTTTTATCAGAGTTTATTTTAAATTAGAAAAAGTCCTCATGGAAAATTTTAAAGAATACAGTCTGATGGCCCACTAACTATCAAGACTGGCTTCTTCTATAGGTTTGAATTTATTATTGAAAGGAACTTCTATCTGCAGAACACTTGAAGAATTTTGACACCAAGTGAGAAAATACTGTGGCAGCCATGGAGCCTCTTATTAAATATTATTTAAATTTTTGCTTTGCTAAAAAAAAAAAAAAAAAGGAAGAAAACAAAAAATTTACTCTCTGAGCAAGAGAGCTATCTTTGGGTTGGAAGAGGAAACCTTGACAAAAAAAATTCGGCGTGCTACTGGCACCACCACCATGTGTGAGCATAATCAAACACACAGCCCCAGGACATATAAAAGATGTTCTTAATATTTACTATCTGACCTCAATATAAGTAGGAAGTCTAAGGATTCAGTAGGAACATAGCTGAGTATTTCAAACAGGAGTATTGATCCCTCATGATTCTTTAAA
Organism: Picathartes gymnocephalus; assembly: GCA_013390045.1. Lineage (NCBI taxonomy): Eukaryota > Metazoa > Chordata > Aves > Passeriformes > Picathartidae > Picathartes > Picathartes gymnocephalus. The sequence goes on from WEKY01026498.1 coordinate 109,502, forward strand.
ATTTGACGTAACTAGCTGATTCCTCTGTTGGATTATAATGATGAATTCCGGGTGTGTGAGCCTCATTTCATTCTCATCTCAGGTTTGATTCCCAAAGTAGTCCGAGTGCACTAATTAAAAATTGCCTGAATTAAATTCCTTCCTGTTCCATCAGCAAATAATATTTCTACAAATTGAGCTTTTCCTCTGAAAGAATATAAGGCTTGGTAGGTTCCTTGGAGGAGGACAGCCAGTCTGATCGCAGGAAAGCTCCCAGGATGGAGGTGTCTGGCCAAATTGCCTCAGGCTCTAAGTTTTATTTGGAAGGATTCGAGTCACCACCCCAGAATACACGGCCTTTTTAAAGCTGTGTAATAGGTATTGATTAACCATTGTCTGGGGTACACTGAAAGTAGCAGGGACTATGTAAATGTTAGCTTACGTTGGATGCACATCAATAGGGAAAACCCAATAGCCCTTCTGAGTCCCTGGGTTTTTTTCCTCCCTCTCCTTTAAAAGATGCTCCTTGAATCTAAGAGTTAACTTCACGTTGAATGTACTTGAAAATTCAGTTCCCGGTACATTTTGTTCTTCAAAAGAGAACGCCATCCATCTGTGTTACTTTACTTTCAACTCATCACAGAATGTCAGATACCAGATAAGAGTGAGAGACTGATGAATGCACATACCTGACAGGGCGGGTCAATGTCAGGGAAATCAACTTTTCCTTTTTATTTTTTCTTCTTTGTTTTTATTTTTACTACAACCCATTTACCAATATTTACTGGAGAAAATCACTTCTGTGGAAGCTCAACTGGCTTAAAGCAGTATCAACCGGAGAATTTGGATTTAACTGCTTTCTCTTTCCAGCTCCACTTTATACAGTCTTTTAAGCTGACCGCTGTGGTGCACTGTAGAGATCTCCGCAGAGAGGTAATCCCTCCCTTGACACAGTCTGTATCCAGGGAAGGGAGAGATTTGGGGGAGCAAGAGCAGAAGACAGAGTCTCTTTGTGATCATGCAGGTCAATGGCAAGGCTGAGAACGGGACACTGGTGACCTGATTTCCCGTCCTGATTGTGACCTGATTGTGCTGCCTCTACAGACAGTGCTTTACTGTTTTCCCTGGATTGCAGCAAACTGGATCCTAAGAGAGTGGAGTTGCAGCCAGGACCATCTGCAGCTGCCCTCTGGATTTGCATACCTGCTGTTGTGAGATCTACCTGCTTATTCATGCATGCACCGCTTTTACACATCCCAATTACCATTAACTAAGCAGGAACTCAGGCAGGGTGCAAACCAGATGTCTGTGTCTCTGCAGAGTGATGGGGACAGCAGCACACAGCTAAATGGGCTCTCAGAATTAAGGCAACCTAAGGGTTTGATTGGTAATCCTTTTTTCCCTCTAGTTCTACATTTTACCTTCTCTTTATTTGACCTGATAGATTCATAAGTTTGACTTACTGGCCCATACATAAGTATTCTTGGAGTTTAGGTTTTTTACTCTCTTTTGTGTTTAAAAATAGAAATAAAAATAATGTAACAGTTTTATAAACAGCAGTGACCTAAAGTAAATTTTTTTTTCAGCCTTACAACCTAAACTGCGTCCCTATCTGTAACTATATACTATAAAAATATAACTATTTGATAGACTGTGCTTAGGACTGCCTAAAAATCTTGTTTCAACTGGATAATTAAATGTTTCCTGCTTCTAAGTTAACTTTATCCATGCAACTGAGTAGATAAAGAGAGATGTATGATTTATACTAGCTGGGGATGTCAAGAAAAGCCATAATTTTCTACTGTCAGTACCAAGAAGCACCAAAAAGTGTGAGACACAGAAGATCAAGTAGATGAAACCTTAAAGAAAGAGAGAGAGAGAAAGAGAGAGAGATTAAATGAATTAAATGATAAAGAAAAGAGGAAAAGGAATAATATTTAGTGATAGATGGGACAAGCTAGAAGTAGAAAAATTGAGATTGGGTGGAAAATAAAAGTTGATCATGAGGTAAAGAAAAGGAGCAGGGTCTTCAGTCGTAGAGAACACAGACCTCTGCACTATGGCCTTGTAACTCAAGCACAACTGTCCAAAAATATAATCAGGCAGAAAAAATATCTGTGTCTTCTATTACCAGCAGGAAACCTATAATGCATCACTGAAAGAGCAAAGGCTTTTAAGACCCAGAAATCATGTTTATTGCAAAGAGCTTGGTCGCTTTTCTTTTCACCCTCCATCAGGTAGTTGCAACTGCAGGCAGTGGTAAGGCCTGCCCCGAGCCCCCTGGGCAGCCCAGCTCCCCGTCCCTCTGCCCACATGCCACATCTGCTGGTCCCCAGGCCAGCTGGGTGTCCCTTCTCTGGACTCGCTCCAGTGTTTCAACCCACCAGGCTTCCCAGCTCTTCTAAGGAGCTGCTTTCTGGCTTTTCTCCCTGAGCCTGTTCTGCTGCCTTGGGTTATCCCAGCCAGCACAGGGATTTGCCTTTGCTCTCTTTGCACACCCCAAAGCTGCTCCCAGATAATTTTCTCCAGTCTCTGGTGGCAGCTCTGCTTTCCAAGACATTAACCACTACCCACACTTCAATACCATTTGAAAACCTCTGCATATGCAGCATTACCTATAAAAAATGTGAACAGTTTTACTCAAATATATGCATGGGACCTGTATAAGAGTGAGTTTAATTTGGTAGCCAAAATTTATGGAAACACTCCGAACAAATGCAAAAAAAAAAAAAAAATCCCCAAATTAACATCCCATTCAGATTCATCAATAGCCTGAAGGACAGACTTGGTTGTGGGGTTTTTTTGTTTGTTTGGTTTTTTTTTTGGTGGGATTGAATGTGATTAAAGTTAAGATTTAGCAACTTGCCAAGAAATTTATGGTTGCAGTTTGAAATCAATGGTCCTCACCCATGGGCTAAGCACATGCCCTGAAACGTGCTAAAACAGATATACAGCATTTTATTTCAGAATGTGAAGTCTGTAAGTGCTAAATAAAATCTGTGTTCGAACACTTGTATGTTGCCTGTTATCCAGACTATTGATCCATTTTATAATTATTAAACTGAACTGCAGGCTCAGTTATACCTGGAGCATAACTTCATTTAGCACAGAGATGAAACATGACTTCTGTTAGCAGCACACAGCAATTCTGCACACCAGTGCTAGGATGTGGGGGAGGAAGAAATGAGCAGATACTGATGAGGAGGTTCAGTGGACAAAAAGGAAGAGCCTGAGCTGAAATGTAATCACAGAAATTGAAAAATAGCTCCCTTCACAAACACACAGCTTCAGCTCTGCAGCTCGACTACAAATAGTCACAACTGAACTTTTAATGCAATTTTCCTGGCTACTGGAATTTCTTGTAAGATTTACCTAGTTTTGGAAAATTCATCATGTTGCAAAATGAATGCATGAAAGCCCATTTTAATAGCAGGAAAGCAAGAGTACAAACCCTTAGGTTCTATCCCAGCTTTTAATAAGGCCTGTGAAATCACTGTTACACATGATAAAGGCAATCATCCCACTGTTCATGGGACAGTAGAAGAAACACTTGCGGATAAAATATATTGTACTTCATAATTTATTCAATTTGAATGTATGTTTTTGGGTAGGGAAGGAGGCATTGTTGATCTTGAAATACTTGCAACAGGTAACCCTCCACCTCTCCCATGAAAAACTGAGATATATCCACTCCATTACAGCAGACAACAGTTTTAAGAACTAAATGTGAAAGCCGATATAATTAGCTGCACTAAGTGATAATAGAGTTCTCCTGCAGAAACAGCTTCTCTTATTTTCATAATATCTGTTACTTCTCATTTCTGAGCAAAATTAATCTTATTAGCCTCTCCTTCCTCCCCCCACTTTGCCCTTTCCTTCTGGCTGAAGTAGCCAGTGGACATTAAAGACCAACCACATAGTCGAACCTCCTTTTAACTTCTGTTAACAGGGGTATTAAAAAGACATTCCTAAATATCAGCTGAAAACCACTAGGTAATAAACTCTCTACTTAAAAGGTGGGTAGGTGTAAATTCCACACATAGGGCTTTTCATCTGGGAAGCCAGTTGCTTGGAGATCAGATGTTTTAAATGAATTGTGGAGCTGATGTCACTTGTCAGTCGATGGAGATTGACACTATTTGGAGGATCAAATACTTACATTTGAGGATGTAAAGCAAATAGATAAGTCCTGATCCTGCCAGCCCAACACCAGAGAGATGCTTGTTCACTAGGCAATGAGAAATGATACTCACTTGACTGTTCCTTCTTCATGAGCAGGGTCCAGTCTGGATATTTTGGAGTTGCACCCTTGAGAACATTAAAAGTTTTAAATGTTTATGGCAGGATATATTAACAGTATTAGAACTAGACTATTTCTGATCTTATTACAAATTAATAACAATATTTTCCCTTGTGCTAGCCACAGGTTTGCTTGACCAAAGATGGTCTAATTGTCTAATAACAATAGACATCCAATTTACACTTCATTTTCATTGATTATAGTAAGGTTTTTGGGCCCCCTCTCATAGGACTGGACTAAGAATTGGTCCTTGTTCTCTTACTGCCTTCTTTCTGTCTGGGAATTGTAAGTGGCTATGCATCTGCATTCTTTGGCATATTGACCTCAAAAAACCCCCAAATGTATGGATTTGTTGACCAGCTTGTTTATTTAGAAGTCTTATTTGTTTCAGTTGAGGATGGATCTAGATCAAACCTTCTTCCACAAGGAGGAAGGAAGCTTCAAAGTCTAAAAATTCTAAAAAAAAAAAGATTCTATCCAAATTGAGGCAAAGCCTTAAAAAGGAGGGAAGCATCGTCTGGTGGCTAATGTGACTCTGGATAACAAATGTGGTGGATCCTTTCCTTCCTTTATTGCCGGCTTGGGTGTAAACAGAGGTGTTCAACACTGTTTTTCAGAAGTGTTGAACACCTGCTGCGTCTGCTGAAGTTAGGGAGACCTGCAGCTGCTTGCCCCTCATTTTATCTGTGGGGATTTGCTCCTCGTGCAGGACAGCCGCAGCCTCCTCCGCAGCGGGCGGGCGGCTTTGCAGCCGGTACTTGGGGAACCTCTTGGAAAATGGCAGCTGAAGGGACTTTAAAAACTTTGGGGAGATGTATTTTTTTTTGTATGTTTTTTTTCACGTTACCAACTGCAGGATGAGACTGTATCATCTAAGTGGTCTACAAGGATGTTAGCATGATCTGCTTCTTGAAATAATAAGTCTATACTTCTGTCCTGATTGTAAAGGAGGCTGATTGTGATGGGATTAGTGTTATTTGAACACATTTATCCATGTTTTTATCCTCAGTTTCAGCCTGCATTCTTCCCAGCCCATATAAATTTTTACTCACCGACTGTTTCTCCTACCAGTCTGGTGGAAATACATTCTAATTTAGAAATAAAAAAATTAGATAAGTTGTAAATTACTGTACAGAAAAATGATTTTTTTTACCATACATAATCATGGCATATAATCTGGACTTCTTTTAAATTGAAAACCTGAAGCTCTGAAAATTTTCTATGCCATGGGTGGTTTGGATTTTTTTAAATGGAAAAACTTTTGCTCTTTCCATGCGTCCATATTCCAGTAAAGGATTCAAAAATATGAGCAGGAAATATTTCATTTTAAAGGAGATGAAGATTGAGATGCTACCCTTTATACTGCAACATACATTATTGAAATGAAAATCCAAACTACCAAGCAAGAAGAAAATGCCTTATCATTTTTTGTCAGGTCATATTTCATTGGTCTTAGCCTCCTGTCTCACTTTCCTTCAATGTTTTTACATTAATGGACAAAAAGGAAATGCCTAAAATTTGCAGGAGGCAGAATGAAATAAAGATTGCAACACTTTGTTTTAATTTACTGGCTAGAAAGAGGCCACCTGAAATACTAGACTTTCTTAGCACTTTAATGAGAGCATCCAATTGTCATAGGGTATAGAAAAATAAACCTGGTATCCAGCCTGTAGCCTTGTCTTTCTCTGTATGATACTTTTTATAGCATTAAAAATAACACTGAGAACTGTTCCACTATTCCCATTGATTTTTGCCTGTTATAATCGTCCATACTTTGCAAGACAATTTCCTAAGAGAGAATTCTCATTCTTGTGGGTGCAAATGTAGTGTTGTCCAAAACTAACAAATCCAAGAACAGCTACACACCATGAGACTCTGCTGACTTGCACAAGCTGTGAATCACACCAGGATCATGGAGAGGTGTTACACAGATTCCCAATTCAGCCAAAACTGAGGCACACTTCATTTGAGTCCATTTAGGGAACCTGGGGACTCTGGCCAGAAATGAGTGGCTAGTTTTCCAAACAGAACCTCTGTCTGCATCTCCACCAACAGAGCAAACAGGGCCACAACCCCTTCTTTGGCTCTGAAGATGCGTTGTGGCAATGCTTGCTTTAGTCTGGGGAAACCCTTTGCTCACGCTTGTGGCCTCTCCTGGACCCCAGTCAGGCAGCATTTGGGACATAAATAGGTGTGTTCAAGCTGAAACTGTGTCAGGGAGCACAATCATCATAAAAAAGATGCACAACAACTGCAAGGCATTAGCCGCATATTATCTATTAATATAGAAAAGCCTGTAATTTTTTCTTGCTTGTGTAACAGTTCACAAGAGCATAAGCTTATCAGATCCAGTGATTTTTCATGCAACCAGAGTAGTTGTCTACCTACTCTCATATTCTGCCTTGGTTGCTTTAATCATTTACTCATAAGATATAAGAAAAGATATAGCTATTGCTATAATTTGCATTCTTCTTCACTGCCTAATCTCATCTGAATCCCAATATGGAAGAACACAGAGATGAAATCAGAATGTGTTCATTTCTCATTCACAGCAAAAATCTGTACAAAATCTTGGACATGCACAAAATCTTTTCCCCCTTGGTATCTGAGCAACACTTCCTATGATTTACCCATAATTTAACTGGTGAGGTACATTATTTATAGTCAGCAAACGAATGAATTGTTGAAGTTTTTGCTTCTAAATTTGACTGCATTAAATTAGTATTTGGTTCCAAAATGAAAACTGCTGTGCAGAACAGTTTATATATGTGCTCACTTTGTGTATTTTTAATATATTTATATATTACATATGCATCTATTATGTACACATAGACATGTATACATACATATATAAATACATACTTTTGGAAGCTTCTTTTTCTTTTCAAAGCCTGACAAAAGCTCCTCCTCTTTCACCTCCCCTCCTGATATTTTTCTATTTGTAGTCTTTTAATTGCTGTGTTAACAAGACAAAAAAAAAGAAAAGACATTAAATAAGACAGGGGACCTATCAAATGGAAAAGACACTATAAACACAAATACAGGGAGGAAAAAAGAAAAAGAGTGACACGGAACAAGTTCCCTATTTATGCAAAATTAGATTTTGTGTCTAACTTGTGGCATTGTGACCATTGTCTTGGTACTCAAAGAAACCCATTCAGATCATGGAAGTCATAGAAAATACCTGTCGTCCTAATTTTAGTTTTTAGCAGTTTTAGCATCTCTGTGCTTCTTAGAAGTGTTTCAGCTAGTTTTCCTTAAAGAAGGACCAGAGAAGAGCTCAGAATATGATGGGGTAACCATAAAACACAAAGCAATCCTGTCTGTAGGAGCTTTGCCCTGAGTCCTTGTGTGGGGTAGATGTCATGATAGTCAGACTTTCTCAGCCCTGGTTGAAATGCAAAAATCCTTCACTTTTTGGTACATTCTTATTAATCTCAGCATCAAATCAGTAAGTGTCCCATAAACTGCATCCTAATGTTTTTATTCCAAACTCATAAAAACTCATAAAAACCTTCCTAGTGACTCTGCTGAGTATTGGACTGTTTTGTTTTTGGTTTTTTTTTTTCTGTGTGGATTTCACAGAAAGAAGTGGCATGTGCCAGAAAACCTCAGTGTGCTTTGGCTGTGTGCCAATCTGAGGCATTCCCCGCCTCTGTTTGGAGCAGATTATGGAACACACAGAGATCATTACACAGAAGGAAACTCTGAAATAAATCCTACTTTTATTTTTCCTGCAGGTTGACACTCCTTCTCTCCTTCTTTTCATTGTATATTACATTTTGCTTCCATTATGTGCCACCACAAAGTCATGGCTGGCAGCCAAGCTGCTCAACAGCTGCAGAGCTCAGGAGTTTTGGACAGTTTTCCTGGCTCTCCTAATGCTTTGCTGTGTGATTTGGGGAAAGTTCCTCCTGGCCTCCACTTATCCATTTCCCCAGAGTAATAGAGAACATGAATCATCACTGTACTGAAGCCTAGAGATGAAAAGTGCTTGTTATTAATGATATTAATTTATAAGTTATACATTTTCACTTGAACTGTGTAACATATAACCACTGTCGCACTGAACCGGGGCTGGGAAAGGGCTTTTTTCCAGAAGAACAGATTCTTAGAGGTAGAAAATTTTACAGAAGTAGTTTCTAGTCTTCTCTAACAAATATATAACCTGTATACTACTTTGAATTGCATTTCCATGGAAAATATTTGTCTGGACCCAAAGTTTGTACACTGCATATTTTGCTTCCTAGAACTTTTGTCTAAATTACATTTTCCTGTCTTTTAATGGGACTTTGACCTTGTTTACAATTACAGATTTCCTTTTTAATTTCCCAGTCGTATTAAAATAGCAAATAAAGCTACATACTGCAAAGGAATGCATTGCAGTTCTTTCTTCCTTTCTCTTGTTGAAAACCAAAGTAATCCAGTTTCAATCTCATGAGAAGAGAAATCCAGAGAGCCATAACACACACAAATCCAAACAAACCATCTTTGACTTTCACAATCAACATGCAGATAAGAGACTACCCCAGCAGCAGTCAGCATGGGTCACCCATTCACTGCTGTAGTGTCATCACCTTCAGTTACCCAGAAATCAGGGCTCAATGGTTTAAATTTAAGGTTTGTGTTAGCAACCAAATAATTCTAGAGCTGTAAATTGTTTTACAAAACGGTTAATTTTCTTTTTCCTCTCTCACCACCTTTCCCCCCAGAACAACACTCAATGTAGATACGCAGCCTTAATTGGTTTAGTTGCAAGAAGATAATCTTTTTTTCTCCCTTTCTTGCTGTTGCCTGTTAGCTTAAAGGCTTTTTAGCTGAAGGTTGATAATTATCACTGAGAAGAAACTAGCACATCAGGAGTTCATTTTCTATCTTAGCACTTCTGGCGCTCCTTTGAACTCCTCGCACCAAACCCGTGTTCCCACTCTGTCACTTTCCTCCCTCGATCATAAAAAGGTCTCGGCAGCCGGCGGCTCCAGCCTTTGCTGGTGGGCAGAGGACATTGCTTCTCCCGAGTGCTCCTCCAGCATGGACAAACTGCACGAGACACTGATAAACATGGAAGATGCTTTGGGCTCGGAACACTCTGCCTGCTTGTCATCCTGGGACTGGAAAAGCTCCACTGGGTCTTTCGAGCTGCACCCCATCTCGCCCCCGCACAGCTTGTCCCCAACGCCCTCCTTCGAGTCCTACTCCTCGTCCCCTTGTCCGGCGGCGGCCGAGACCCCCTACGGCAGCGGCGGCAGCGGCCTGGTGGGATACGGCCTGGTGGACTTCCCGCCCGCCTACCTGCCCAGCCCTGGCCAGGCCCGGCTGCCCAAGGGCACCAAGGTGCGGATGTCAGCCCAGCGCAGGAGGAAGGCCAGCGAGAGGGAGAAGCTGCGGATGAGGACCTTGGCCGACGCGCTCCACACGCTGCGCAATTACCTGCCCCCCATCTACAGCCAGCGGGGCCAGCCCCTCACCAAAATACAGACCCTGAAGTACACCATCAAGTACATCAGCGAACTGACCGAGCTCCTCAACAGCGTCAAGCGCGTGTAAAGCCTGCCTGGAGCACCTGCCCCGGCTCGCTTAGGGTCTTTACAAACCAAAAACCATCAATGTTTCTTCCTCGTCAGAGTACGTTGGGGCCTGGTGTGAGAGGAGGATGACGCGAGGGAATCGGAGCCACCACTGTACCTGGGACACAATGCTGGAAGGTGATGTAGGATTGCCTGAAAACCTGAGCTGCAGGTTGCTGAGACAGAAGTCTTGTTATTTGCCTTTTTTTATTTTATTTTTTTTTAAACAGGCTTTTGAGAAATATTAAACTTAGTCTGATACAAAAGTAAAAAGAAAGCCAACAGATCTTCCTAGGATTTACAGATCACTGTTCTGACTGAGCTTGTTTAATAAGGACAATAGTAAATCCATAGGTGTTAAACTGAATTTTAAAAAATGACAACAACGTTATAAGAATACTAAGTGTATTGATTTGTAGGCACTTTAATAATAGGATGAGGAAGAACACGTATTTAGCTCAAGTATTGTCTATTTATCCAAGTTTCAACTGCACCTAAGAAGTGAAACTAAGTAATAGTGAGAACATCTTTGCTTGTAAACGAATAAATGTGTCATAGTCTGTATCCTGTATTATAAATCTGATTCATAGATAAGTAAAATCTAGTGATGACTGCTAAATAATGAAAATGAAATATAAGCAAACTGATATTTTGTATAGATAAGTTGCTGTTAAGTCCTCTCTTCTTTGTTAATATATACAGAAATACATAATTTTTCTGTATTTAATGTGTAAAAAAACCCCTTCAATGCTGATAAATGCTGGAAGATATTTTTACATCAAATTTCTTAAGCAAATAAGATTAGGTTGAGATATCCTACTCTCTGACATGAAATAAATTGATTCAGGTTTCACAAAGATGTGAAGTTCTATTCTCAAGTTGTACTGAAAGCTTCGAGGGCTCTGGTAATAATGTCATTTTATTAGAAGCCATCAGATCAACTGTTTCCTAGAGCCTGTCACAGTCCTATAACACATGCACACAAACAATTAAAAAAAAACAAACCTCAAACCAACTGGGGATGTAGTTTTAATTTTTACTTACTTTGACTTTCACCTGATGGGCAGCACACCACAAAAAGTACGTGCTGCTTTGTAAATCCCATTGCCCAATTCATTCATAAGACTTGGCCTATGAAACAAGCCAGAGAGAAGAAAAACCCAGTTGTGGGGAGCTAATTAAGTCATATTAACTTTTTCTGCTGGAGGAGATGGAAGGCATAGAGAGCACAGCACTGGAAGCTAACAGGTTTGTCTCCCTACAGATCAGCAAGCCTGTGTGGGGCAGATGGTTTAGGTGTGTGGATAAATCCTGCAGCAGAGAACCACAAAGCTAAACTACAGTCTCTTTTTTTTTACTTTCCCTCTTTCTGTTTGTTTGGAAGGACTTACAGTCATCTTTGTACATTTTTTGTTCCAATGATCAGCCTAGGCTGATTCAGTGCTCTTCTCACATGGTATGTGCATATTGGGGCAATCAGAATGAAATCCAGCACTATCCCAAAAAAGCAACTACTCTCAACTTTATGCGGGTACTACTGTTACTTAGGTGTAACCACATTTAAGCATATAGTTTATGCTTCTGTTTGTAATTAACCCACGTAAGATTTATTACAGGGTTTAGTGTTTCAGCAAGAATATAAGTAGAATACTTTTTTAAAGCCCTATAAAACTGTCAAATTAGAGATATGAGGTCAGGAGAGCATTCCTCAGTATAAATCTGTACCACTGATCCAGATTTGAGCAGATTTGCCGCATAGGGAAGGGTAATCTGGATCTATTTTGTAAAGGATTGAAACTGCACAATACCTGTGGCACCTTGCACAGAACCATAACTGAAAGCCTGATCCACATTCTTTCTCAAAGACCCAAAGGTCTATTCATAGGAAGACTTTTAACCTTGTCCTTTAAATGTTCCACATGGGAAACTACAGGTAGAGACTATGCTCTCCAGCCGATGGAAACCTATAGGGTCATGGTTAAAGCAGAGAAACAAGGCATTAAAAGGATCTGCTTTCATTGTTATTTTATATGTGACTTTGGTGGGTCAGGTAGCATTGCTGCCTCAGCTTACCCATCTGCAAACAAAGACTGATAACTAGTGGCCTCACAAAGCTGAGTGACGCTGCATGGAGAAAGTGTCCCAGGAGGAGGTACCCTGCACCTTGGAGCAGTGGCTCAGGCAGCATTCCCCACCACCCCAGTGAAACAGGGAGGCAAAGGCCCTGAACTAGCTGGACTGTAACTTTTTACATGCCTGGGGAGTTCCTCTGTCTCCTTGCAAGTCCAAGATGGAGCAACAGCTCTAGGTACCCACTGAGACAAGGCTGTGAGTCTCAAGAACATTGTTCTGCCTTTCTGTCAGTGAACCAGACCCTGGCTGTGTCTACTCCCTGGCCCCAGCATTCCAGGGGCCACTGCCCCAGGCTCCAGCAGGACAGAACTGCATCTAAGCTGACCCTGGGGAAAGAGCTGCACTAAGTCACTCCCTGTGCCACAGTGGGGCCAGAGCCCTCATCCACAATGCAGAGAGTTTATTAGAATAGGTTGTACATATGCACCATTTATTTTGCTTGATCCCCCTTCAGGGGGATTTCACCCAGGGGGAGGGGGGTGGGAGCTACTTAGGTGTGGTTTAGTACCTGCCCATGGCTGAAGTTTCCCAGGATGTGTTTCTCCCCTCCCAGAGAGAAATGAATTCTTGCTCTGCTTAACATAAAATATCTCTATAAGCCTTATCTTTTGTAAGTCTTGCCCTTGGCATACATATTTCACTGATCTAGAGAAAATAAGCTGAATTGTTGTATTCACAGTACAAGATAGGACAAGGTCTGCTACTATTCAATGTTGGATTTTATTATTCACAATAAAATTGAAAATAGTTAAGGTTCCTCTTATTTTTCCTTTAGACCCAGGAGTTTAGGATAACCAAACGACATGAAAGAGATGAAGTTCCCCACTTTTGGTTATGTGATCTAGCTTTCAGGACTGTAAGGTCCATAAAGCTGTATTTAATTCTAACAGCAACATCACAATAAGCTGTAGAAAAGAGGCAAAAATTTGAACCTTATTCTGAAAAGGTTGCACAAGTCACAAAAATAGAGAATGTCTCACATACAAGCACCATCTCTCAACACAATATGTTAAAAATATATATGGAAATAAAGCTAAAATAGCTGAAAGGCCATGGCTGAAAAATTAAATTATACTCTAAGAGACAGAGTTGTTCACCATGCTGAAAAGATACAGGAGACTGAACTGGGATTAGTCCTACACAATTAAATTAACTCTTCTCTCCCCAGGAGCTCACCCTTTTGCAGGTAAGCATGTGATTGAAATTCCTTACTAACTTGGAGAGCAGAACGTGGATCCTACAGAAGAAACCATTACCATTAAAATATAGTTTTCTACTGTATTCAATTTTCTCAGGTACATTAAATCATACTTCATAGGTGATACTAGCCATAAAAATGAAAGGACAGCAGAACAATCTTCAAATGCTAAATAAAAAAAGGATCAAGTACATTGTAAAATCTTCTACAGAAATTAGTTAATTGAAATGGATTTTAGAACCTCAGAAAAACCTTGAGATACAGAAGGCCTGGCAATTTGGTTGAACTAGCAGTCCTTCACTCTGTTTACTGATGAGGTGATTACCATCAGTTGCTGCACATAGGTATATTGTTTGCTTTTTAAACAACTATTTCCAGACTTTAAAATGCACACTTTTCACTGAGCCAAACAGCCCAGAAGCAGACTGAGGTCAAGAGAAATGAGCAAGTGGCACCAAATCAGGTGAGACAACTGGACCCCACCAGGTGTGTCCTGAGCTGTTCTTCATGCCCAGAGTTGTGCCCTTGCCTCCTCTCTGGGTGAATTGCTGAGGGGGGACCAGGTGCAGCCACAGAGTGCTGAAAGTTTCAGAAGCCAGGGAAAAGAGGCATTGCAGCATCACATCCATCCTAGCCCTTTTATTAGGAAAGAAAAAAGGCAGGGCAGAACAGGCAGTTACACATAATGGATTTTATACCAGTTAACTCCTTCGGTGCTTTGAGCCAGGCAGTTGGTGCTGCTGGAGGGAGAACTTGCTGGTACCAGCAATATGAGAATAGACTCTGGATTTCATTTTCTGCCTCAGGGACCAGAGGCTGTTTCTGGGGCAGCTGGAAGGATATGATACTGCCCTGTTTAGCAGGAGGCACAGCAATGCAAAGGAGGAAGCCTTGCAGGTAGGGCATTAGCCCAGGATTCAGGAGGCTTGCACAGCCTCACATGGCAGGGCAGGCTTTCCACCTGCATCCAGGAGCGTGACAACTTCTCTGCCTACTCCATCCAAAGGATGCGGCAGTGTTGTCTGCCAGCAGCAGCAATACCTACACATAGACCCTGAGGAGGGCAGGGAGGTCAAATCACCTCTTGAGGGTAAGAATAAGTACCTTGGAGAGAATACTGTGGTTAAAGGCTCACAAGTTGAAGAAGCTCCCTAGGCAAGCCCCAGCACTGTAACCCACAAACATCACCCCCCACTCCCAAAGCAGAGGGGAGCCACCCACACACACACAGTGCTTTGAAATTCTATGCTGAGGAGCACCATGTAGGTGCCAAGAGGTTTTATGGTGACACATTTGGGCTGCACATAGGTGTGCTTGGGACAAAGAAAACCTCCTGCAAATGGGCTTCAGCCAATTTCTTCAGAGAGCTGCTTATCTGGGAGTTGCCATAACCTCTCTGACTAGGAAAGCCAGGAGCTACCCTTCCAGTTCTGCATAGCAGTAGCTAAAAAATTCCCCACAAGAATATAAATACACCCCCAGCTACTAAGGGGCCAGTATCTGACTGACTTTTACTCCCCAACTTTTCTGCCATGCAACCACAAATGCTCTTATTGCTTTTAACAGACAGGAAACAGGAAATAAAATTCACAGATCCCAATAAAGCTGTCTGTTTCTAATGAGCTATAGAATCTGGGTCTTTCTGAACCCCCTGACTTTTTGCTTCTTTATACACCAACCTCAGCCCAGGCTTGCTCTCTTACAGTACTTGATGTCATGATAAGGAAAAAGATTCAGCTTATTTATGCTTTAAAGCACTTTTTTGCCAAGCACATGCTTTTCCAGTGTTCTATCTAACACTGTTTAAGTGTTTCTGGATTCAGAAGCACAAAGAGAAGCAGAAATGATATGGAAGTGGCTAAAGACTCAAATAGATTTGTGGCAGAAGTCAAGACTTGAACTTCCTTAAGCTTTCCAAATCATCAGAGCATTGTCAGAACATGTTTTCCTCTGGATATAGGTGTATAGCATTTACTGAAGACATTGGCATTTAAAAAAAAAAACAAAGGAATTTGCCAGTGAGAGAAAATTAACTGGGATAAAAAAAAGTAAATGTCAGTCTTCTTAGTTTTTCAGTATTAATAGTAAGTTGTTGCTACTTTAAGTCACCAAAACAGTAAAGTTTTAAAATATTAGTTCTCAGTGAATATGGACTATAGAAAAAAATGAGATTTCTGCCTATCGGTGACCAGATATGAGGTTACTTATTAGCATTTATTTGAAATGGAAATAACTATCTGCAGTACATTTCTGTTATTGTTCCTATTTTCTTATAAAAACAAATCACACCAGACTTCTCTTTTCCCTTACACTTTTGTCATTCACCTGTTGAACTTGCAGAAGACTTTAAGCATAAACAAAGAAGATTGATCTGCTTTCAACTTGTGTTAACAGGGATATAAAAATAACATCCCAAATACCAGGGGAAAAGCATGTGGTCATAAAATATCCACTTAAAAGGCAAAGAGGTGTTGATAAAACACTTGAAGATTTTTTTTTTTCTTTTTTGTATATTTATAACCAGGAAGGCAGTTCCTGAATTTTAGTATAAACAGACACCTCTGAGGTAGAGAGAGTACTACTGTCATGTCTTTAAAAGATTTTACTGATATTCAAATGGATTTTGTGTATCTCACAGGCTGTTGGAATATCTGACAAGAACCTTATATAAATCCTTCTCCAACCACAGAGGGAAATGTCCTTGAATTTTCCCACATATCAGAAAGGTTAAGAGAGAAGATGATTCTTTACATAACTCATCCTTCAAAATGGCACTAAACAAAACTTTTAGAAGAGCAGAGCCAGAGTGTACCTGGGCATCACCTTGCTTTTCTACAACTCTTAAAAGCCCATCAGCAGATAAAGCATCTCAAGGCATTGACTAAGCTTATGAAAATAAATGAAGGTGTCTCAGACAAGATTGTAAATACCAGAATTTTATGCCTGATAATGTCCTCAAGTCTTGGTTTGAAGAAAAATACCTGAAAACCCAGGAAGCCACAACCAAGACAGAGTTAAGTGTACTGAAATAGGCTGCCCAACTGCAGGCTTGGTTCTCACAGCAGTCTCTAATTGTTAGACTTTTCCCCCACACCAATACAAGAAAGAAGGTGGCTCAGGTTCCTCAAGGCAGCCTGTGCTGTTCTGGTAGATGCCATGGCAGATGAAGATTGCCACTCACTCAGCAGGAGAAAACACTGCTAACAGTCTCATTTCTTGGGAAGACAGTCAGCACAATGGAAGACACAGGGAAGTCACCAAACCACTTAAAGCACCCATGGCTGTGTTCTCTGAGGTGCAAAACCCTGGAAGCACATTAGAGGAGTCTCCCTTGATTTCTCAATGGGTTTTGCCTGCAGACTGAACATTACCCAGTCCTTAGATCAGTGGGTTAACACAAGGGCAAGCATTGGGCACCAAGTCACTGACTTGTCAAATCTACTGTCAGGTTCATGTGTTCTGCATTTTCCTGCTATTCCCATGTTGATATTCCTCAATAACACAGCTCCATGGCTTTAGTCTTCACCTACAACAGGAGCAGCAAATGAATCCTTCATCACAATAGCCTTCTCTACTGGTAAACAGTCTTGATATGTTCCTCATCAGGAAGCCCACACAGATTTTTCCAGAAACCTCAGTAATATATCTACTACAGATATGCTTAGCAGCCACCTGGAAGACAAACAAGACTTGCAAACATGAGCTGCAATTACAGCACAAACTGTTTAGTAGGATCTCTGTATAGGTAGTAACAGAGATACAATATTTTCAACTCCATGCTGTCTCACAACGTGCAAGTAGATTCACAAAATACTTTCTTGCTAGAGTTAGCTTTCACAGAAATCTCCTGTTGTATAATTCTTTAATTTCAAGTTAAAAAGCAGATACCCATTATTGTATATTTACCCCTAAGGGATCATGATTCACACTAAGCAGTAGCTTTCATTAGCAGAGGAAAATACAGTATTGAATCCAAACTGCTTTCACACCACTGGTCAGACACAAAGAAGAAACCAAGAAATTTTTTACCCATTAAAAACAAAACACACAGAGGAAAATGTGACAGGAACCCCTAAGCATCACATTCTATAGTAAGGAAAAATCCTTAACACTTTGCATATAGAGTCCACTTACTGTCATTATTACTCCTACAAGTCTTCACTAAAAATTGTTTCCATTTAGGCTGGCAGGATACTCAGCTAAGCAGCCACTGATGTTACCTGTGAGTGATTTCACCCACCTAGGGAAGTCAACTTGACATTGCAAAGCCAAAACACTCTTGCAAGGATCACAGTTTACAGTCTTCCTGTCAACAGCCACTACAGGATCAAGGATGCTAATCTCCACATTACTTCAAAAAAACCCACATTATTTTACTGACATTAAGCTCCCTGCAGTCTTTTGTTCATACAGAAGCTTAAAAAAAAAAAAAACAAAAAACTTGAAGTGATTTACTGTTAAGTTCACACCTGTTGCCACCTTCATCCTCTACTCCAAAACAGATGCTTCCAACTGCAAAGCAACACAAATTTCAGACATGTTATCTGAGCAGACTACGTCAGATGAACTAAGAGTTTAATGCTGCAGAGGAACAGAGAAGAAAAACACAATAATTTAACTTAGAGTTACACCAAATATTGGTTAGCTGCCCCTTTCCTCAGTAGACACTGCCCATCTGTTTTCCCAGTAGATAGCACAGAAACAATTTTACTTGTTAATCTGAGCAGCAGGCTGTGCTTGCTTAGGCCACCTAACTGTGACATCATAAAACAAAGTAGTGTTGTTTAGTCTGTCAGAAGTTGGTGCATTCATCTGCAGGGAAAAGAGAAGTGCACACAAGTTACATTACAGCAGCAGTACACCTGCTGTTCCAGTAGTGTAATTTAAGATTGACACCAACCTCTCCCTATTGTTTTTCTTCCTAACAAGCACTGGTCCAGATGACACTTGCCCATGTGGATGTGCACTGTAGGCTGTAAGACATTTCAGCTTTTAATTCCCTGTACAACATAATCTAGGACTAGAAGTCTGTGACCTGACATGACTCGTGAGAGCACATGCCAAATTGCTGAGCAAAAACACAGGAGAAACTTGAGACATGCCTGTTTTCTTACCAAGTCTGTGTTCCCCAGGATTGCATCTCCTTGGACAAAAAACGTCTAAAGGCTGTTGCTTAGTGTTGCAGATCACCACACTGCAGTGGAAATACAGCTACAAGACAGGAAAACTTAGATTATGTTTAGGAAAGTCCTATTTGGAATCCAATGTATACTGATCCCAAAGGATGTGAAGGTTATGTCAAGACACTTCTCCCAGGCAACTAGTGCCGGGACAAGGGGAAAATGGCCTCAAATTGCACTAGGAGCAGTTCAGGTTGAATGTTAGGTAAAAGTTTTTCACTGAAAAAGTGATAAAGAATTGGAACAGCTTCCCAAGGAAAGTGGTGGAGTCACTATCCCTGGGTGTGTTAAAAAAATTAGTAGATGTAGCACTTCACAATAGTATTTTGTAGGCATGATGATAATTGAAGATTGGATTTGAGGATTTTGGAGGTCTGTTCCAACCTGAATGTGAACTGAACACAAGTGGTTGGTATTCACTCTTCCTAGGGTGTTGTGCCTTCAAGGAGGTGTCCAATAGCCCCAGGCAGCAGTGGCCAGCTAAGCCCTTACACAGCATTGGCTGCATGCACCACCTCGGGCTCACCTGTTGGGACTGCCAGCAGTTCGTGACAGAACAGAGACATCTCACCTGCTCTTGTAAAAGAGATGTGCCCTGGACAAAGGTGAACATCCTCACTTCAAATCTCTTGAGGTGCTGAGGAAATTTTACTCTGAGGCTGTAATTAACTTTGTGGAAGACAGTTCTGTAGGAGTCTTTGTTGTTTTCACACCTGTTTGGCAAAGTGAGAGAAAATGTATTTAATCTAAACCTTCAACCAGGTCTTCAAACACAGGAAAGAGGTGAAATAGAGTGGAGCGTCCCTCTCCATTTTGGTTTGGCCATAGGGGAATGAATAGCATCTCCCCAGTTCATGATCCCTGCCTTTGGCCACAGTCAGGCTTGCTTCTTGCTCTTTCTTTCCAGCCCAAACTATTAGCTAGAAGCACTTCTGGCCACTCACACGACCTGCTGCCCCCAGAAAGCACTGTGCTGACGCCAACATGTGCCTCACAGATTAGTAGCAATTGCATCCAAGGTGACCTCTACCTCTTTCCCTTTCCTCCCACCTGAGGTACAGCACCTTGTGCTGAGCAGTCACCAAGCAGAGGAGGGAAGCCCTGCTCACCCATGCATAAGGATGTGCCACTGGGGGAGGCTGTCCTGGCTTTGGGCGTTGGTAGCCCAACAGTCATCCAGGTTTAGGTCAAGTCTTGCATCTTTAGGCTGGAGCAGTTCAACTTCAAAATACAGAGCCTCCCTCAGGTATTTTACCACAGGATATTCTGATTCCTGGTAGGGCTCTGAATAGGATTTCTCTGCAAAAGAGTATTGATATTAGGAGCTTCCTTTTTATGGAGTAAGTATTCACAAACTTTCTGCCTCACCCTTTTTTCCACTACCATTTACTCTGGCACAGTAATACTAAAACAATACAAAGGCTACAAATATCAAGAAATGGGGATAGAATGGCAAGAAACAAGATCAGCAATGAAAGCAAAAAACCTCAACCACATTCCTTGGCTCTGAGGACCCAGAAATGAAACACTCCTTCTGCAAAAAGCCATTAGAGTAAGATTTTTATTCCAAATTGTCTCAAAGGTAATGAGAAGGGAATATCAATTAAAAAAAAAATCATAACGACCATTCCAGTCATTGTGCGTGTTTGGTTCAGGCTTCAGTCAGCCCTTTCTGCTGGCATAGCTACCATCTTATAAAGCAGTATTGCATCTTTGACACAGATTACAACTCTTGCAGTGAGTTGCTGAATCTACTTAGCAACATTTCAGAGTTGATAGAAGAGAGAAGCTGGCATCATGTTCACTACACAAAACTTATATCATGCCCAGACAAAGCTGGAAAACCATATATGTGTCAGTGGTGCTAAATCTGTTCCACTACAGATATTTGACCATTTATGTTGCATTTTTGGAATAGAAAATTCCTGTTAGAGGCCTTAAAAATTTTCCAGTTAATCCTTTGATATATTTCAATGTCATCTAAACATAGTACTGGGCAACATTTTCTACACTGCCCTGCTTGAACAGAGTGGATGAGTAAAATCAATCTCAAGTCCCTTCGGGCCTCAGCCATTCAGTGATTTTATGGAATCATAGATGTTACCTTTGAAAAGCTTCAATGACAGAGCAAGACAGCCAAACCCTGGCTTAATACTGGGTGGTGGGTTCTTCTCAGATTCATATAGGACATTAGCAGTCTGCTTGACTGCATACGAGCAGAGAAATTTCAGTCTGAGAGAAGAAGTTTAGCATTAGATTTTTCATAACCAAAATAACACGTATAACCTTCTTTTAGGGAACGAAACTTACTGGTATATGGGTGTATCATTGCCAGGTCTGAAATAGAGTACTTCATTTTCATATGTCATAGTTGTGCTGTTGAACTGAAAGGTGTACATCATTAAAAACAGGACAGTCACATTAGAGTCTCATTTGTGTTTAGGACAATATCTACAATCCTCCATTTGACTGGCAGATTGCACTGAGAAGAGTATGCTTAGTAATGACCAGAAATTACCAGCCAACAGCCCAATGCCCATTGAACTAAAGCTGACCATAGCTGACAGCTATGCCACAGTCAAGAAGAAAGTTTATTAGCTTGAACACGACAGAACACCCTAGAAAGGGAGTGCATGGGCCCTGAGAAAAACAACAGCTGTGTCTATTTACTGAATCAGTGAGTAGAATGAGATGCAACAATGCTGAAACAAGCTGCATTTATGACTATCTGAATTTAGGCATGTTCTGATTATTTGTTATTTTGTCTACTTCCTATTTATACAGTATTTGGTGGTAGGAACAGTACCCACTCTAGTCTTTGGCCATGTAGTCATTAGCAATACCCAACCAGCTTCTGCAAGGTGTACAAGTATATCTGATCAGCATAAACTCGCATTCAAACCCACCACTAAACCATTCAGAGGTGTCAAACTGAAGACTAGTTTCAGAAAGCACCTCTGACCTTGAAAAAACATTTTCACCAAATAAGAAACTTTGCTCAACTGAATTTAGTAAGCTCAGAAAAAGAGTATAGATATACTACTGTGCTGGTTTCAGCTGTGGCTTCCATGCAGCTTCTGCTCACCTCTGAACCTCTGCCAGGTCTAGCAATAACCCTGCCTCAATGCAGAGTAAACTTCCCGTGTCTCTGTCCTTACCTTTCTACTTGTTCCACAAGTGTTCACATTGAACTTGAAGGTTGCAGTCTTCTCTGTCACCAGACTGGGTTTGCACTGTCTGTCCCTCAAGACAAGCAGAGCTGTGTCCAGGTCTTCACCACCTACCAGTTTTAGTGCAGTAATAATCACAGTGCCATTGGGCAGGCATTCTGAAAGAGAAATATAAATTTTCACACAAATCAGGATTCAAACTCCGTTTGTAGCCGAACAACAAAGATGTTCTGCATGAATTTGCTAGCAAGATCTTTTGGCAGCTCACATGGAGCTCTCACCATCTTCAAAAGGATTTTTCTAGGCAATATATTCAGTACATTTAATACTGATGAGTAGCTTTACAATAACTAATTTATATGTTGATTCTCCCCCACATTCCACCAAACCCCCCCCTTCATTCAACTCTCAAAACAACCACAAAAACCCTTTAGAAAAGCTTCTTGGTTTTGGAGGTGTGATGGGAAGTAAGTTTTCCCACCTCCTTCCCCCATTCCTGTACTAGGCAGGATAGTCACTCCAATATTTCATTTGGCTTGCCTTGTGGCATATTAACAGGTAGGAAATCTGACAAGCAAACAGAGTGCCACACAACTCTAAAACCTAGAAACATTTCAGACTGCATTAACAGCTAATCTCTAACATGCTATTACGTATTAGCTCTGAAGGTGAAAATATGCAGGAAACTGAGAAATCTGTCCTCTGAGCCAAGGAGATGCCATCCTTCAAGGTCAAGTGGAATGAAGCCTTTATTGCAGAGGTATGAAATCCCTAGAGATGAAAATCACACGTTAAACAAGAAAATAAAGACACATTGTTCAACTAAAGCATTCAAAAACTAAGAGGGCAGGTTATCACAAGCCAAACACAATGATGCTTGAGCCAAGTCAAATCCACAGGGTGTATCTTTTTAATCCAGAAGCTCACACAGTGAGCTTTTTCAGTTGTTTTGCAGAAGAATGCAATACAAACTCCATTGCATGTATAGTTGTCATTAAAGATGCTCAGCCTTAAAGCAAATGCAGAATATGTTTCTTTTCTTCCTTGCCTATTTCTGCCAACATTAACCAGGGGAAATTAAAGTTTTCTTACAAGGGCAGAAAATAATCCTCCATCATATCTTTGGAGACTGTCTCAAAGAGAAGTTTTATTTTGCTTTCAAGAATATATTTTGTCATGTCGACATCTCACAGCTAGAACTGTGAACTATGCCTTTCAATTGCTACATGTGGTATGCCTTACCTCATAGCTCACATGGGAAGAGAGGAAAGGGACAGAGATTGCCAGGTGAGTGCCATTGTCCCTCAGAATGTAGTTGTACTTCTGTGCAGCCTCTGGGGTCAGGTGCCAGTCTGAGATAAAAGGTAGCCAATTTTGGTCCACATTCCCATGAGTGATAATGAGATGAAGGTTCCTCTCATCACAAAGCCCTCTTGCACTGGGCAGTACTGCAAAACAGCCAAGAGTCAGCCAGCTAGCTTCAGTTTAATACAGCTCCCTGGGACTGGCAATATCCCTGGCTGAAATCAGCCCAGTTCACAGCCAGGGTTCACAGCCACATTGGTGCAGTTTTACCCAAGTTCCACAAAGTTTACCTGCATCTTTCACAGCTGACAGTGCAATTACTGGGACAACAAAGGTCTCACTTGATGGATGGGTGATGAATCTGAGTGTGACATTCAGGGTGTATGCTCTCATGTCCTCTCCCATGTACTAGGAAAATCATATTTAGACATGAAAAATCACCAAGTGATATCATCATTTCTATACCATGGGATGCTGCAGTGTGTCAGTACACACCTCTTTTTTAACACTTGGTGCATCAAGTGCAACTTGTATTACATATGCTTTGCTTCCATTAGCATATCTGGTCCTGTGGATTAGGTAGCCATGCTGAACAGCTTCAGGTACAGCCACAGCAACACCCTCAATGGTTAAGTTCACAAGCTCAACATCTGGGAGGAATGTTCCCACTCTAACATTCATTAGCCTTGCACTCAGATTTAAATCTGAAAAGGAACAAATAGCATTAAGCTCTTAGCAGTAACAAAACCTTGGGTAAATTCAATGTTCAGCTACTCACTATTGATTATAGCAACCTCTGCTTGTTCAAATGGTGTTTCTATTTCCTTGATGATAGTATGTTTGGTTAGTCTCCATTTGTTGTCTTCCCACTGGTGTTCCAAAACCAGGTTGATGGTATATTTTGCCCCAAGTTGTCCATTGCTCACAGAAGTCTAGAATTTCAAATCAGCACCCTTTAGTATAGCTTGATTTTGCAGTAAAATTATGTTGGAGCATCTCAAGGTCAGCTAAAGCTACAGCCCCAACCAATTGCCCTTTTTTCTCAGGAATCCTGAACTCTTGTACCCCTGTTTAGATTATCTCAGAACACTCAGAAGACTTCATTTGGAAAATGATCTCTCACTCCCTAAGTTTCAAAGCAGCAGGGGTCTATTTCCCAGTGAAAGGGCTGCTCCTGCAACTTCACTACCAGTTCAGTTGCTACATCTGCCCAGGACTCAGTTCACCCCAAGCAACTAGATTTAGATGTATATTCTCAGCATATCCCAAAAGCACATGGTCTGCTGGACTAATGGGTTATTCCCATTCTCTAAAGTGGTCTGTGTGAAATACAACAGAATACTTGCTTGCTTTACAATCCAGTTAGGATTGTCTCTGGGGAGTATGACATCAGGACTAGGAGGTGAAAGCTCCGTGTCAACTTGAGGAAATTGTGAATCAATAGTTCTGCGTAGCATCCTGTCTATCTGTGCTTGCAAGAAAACAAATTCTTCTTAAAGTGGTGATTACAAAAGCTATATTTGGTCAGGGCTTCTGGAGTTTTTAACAGACTCTTTGTTCTCCCTTACTCCCATCTTTCATTTGAAAGGATGAAGATAAAGAGTTATTCCTCATCAGAAAACAAACAAACATTCCAGAATATTACTTTCCTGGCACCTAATATAAGTCACCAACCTTGTAATAACCACCTTCTGCACCTATTGGAATCTTCATTGTAATTGCATTTAACTCATTCAATAACACATATTTCCTGGAAGCCATTTCCTTGGCAGAGAGTTTATGTAGATCCACACCTGCTTCCACAAGCACATCCTTAAAGCTAATCACTCCAGCAGAGAGTGGTGGAATATACTTTGGAACAGTCCAGGTGATGGTTTTGTTCGTGTAGTCCACACCATCTTAGGGACAAGACATGAAAGCTGTAAGCTCAGTTGTCAGTCCATCCCTGTACATTTTGGCATTGGAGCAGGGTACCACACTCCTTACCTACAGGACATGCCACAGCAGTATCCACCATCAGGATCACCCATCGGTGTTTGTAAAATGTACTTGATCTCAGCACAGAAAAGGTAATTCCCTGATCCTGTAAGGAAGGCATCCGGTTAGACCTGCACAGCCTGGCAGCTTTTTGGGCCAGAAGGAGCACACCAACCTTGACCAGCTGAACTTGGGCAGCAGTGTATGGCACTCGCAGCAGAACCCTGGAGTCTGTGGCATTGAGTCCATAGCCTGCACTCCAAGCATTGCTCACAAGCAGAGCCCTTTTTTCTTCTGGCTGATGAAATACTATTTGCCATATTGAGGCTTCTTCTGCCTTTGCCTACCCAGAGAAATTCATCAATAGTTTAAACATGATGTTCAAAGCAAGACGTTTACTATGTTGAATGATTTACTGTATTGAATTGCCCAGCAGTTTTGTTGCCTTACTTTAGATTTTGCTAGTGGAATACTCCTCCAGCTTTCCCCACCTCATGCATACAGAAAACATTCCATATTAAGGGCATCAGAAAATAACTAATGGCACTAACAGCACTGCTGCAGACTCTGCACATACAGAGTCCAAGAAGAAAAAGCCTCTTGACTGCTCTATTCTGAGCCATAGGGCCTTAAAGATTTTTTTTTTTTTTGCACAATGTCTTTCCTGGGGAAGACTTGATTTCTTCCTTGGAGACACAGCCTGCAGACAGCTGTCTGGACTTCTAATCTATAAAAATATACTAAAACCACTTGGTACAGAAGTCCTGCTATTCCTACTTAAGTACTTTTTGAAAGTACTGTGTGGTTATAGAAAAGAATGGTTGTGCCAGAGGCAGCACTAGCTTTTACTAGTAAGAAAACCTGTAGTTTAACTTCTGGAAAGACAAGAGTCCAGTCCTCAAGTTCGTCTTGAATGAAGTCTTTTATAGTTTGTGGAACCTCCCTCCTGACAGAAACCTGAAGGGAAAAATTATCTATAAGAGGTTTGCTGATATTACTTGTTTCCTTGTCTTCAACACCCTACAAGTCTTTTTCAAGGGAAACCAGCATTTCCTAGACAGATCCCAACATGTCCAGTGTATTACCCATAGTCTGCTTGATTTCAGCTTTTTTTTTAATTTTCCAGCTATCTTCTACTCTCTATTTCCACTTAACACTAGGAGTTTGTTCTTGACTCTCACATCCTCTTCCAAGAAGGGTCCATTTCCCCTTCTGCACTCCTCCCCAGCAAATTCAGCAGGGAAACATCCTTCAGAATGTATACATTGCTGTTGTCTCAAATAAGATTTGTTGGGGCAACATTCAATGAGTTCAATCTATGAGCTTAGCCCTTTGAATACCATTTCACATCTTTATTAGCTATTAGTGCTAATATAGGTTATACAATCATAATATAAATATATCACTTAAGATGCATACTGTGCACTCACTAACAAGCTGCTCATGGTGGAGCAGTCTGAAGATGACTAAATTCTAAGAATATGCATTGGGAACAATCTAAAAGAGCATCTTGTAATATCTACTTCTTTACTTTTAGCACTTTCCCATAAGTACTTACCTCCATGTAGTTACTTTCACATATTAACTCTCTGGGACTCCACAGACCATAATGGCAACTTGCACTTTTCAGATTAGTTGTAGCATTACTCATATCAGGAGTACGAGATGTTTTGATTTGTATAGTTACTGTGAACATCTCTTTCTGCATGGGCAAAGGGAATGTTTGTTCATTAGACTGATTTTCCCTAGCTGGGGCACAACCTATCCTTGTAACCCAAAAGTAAATTACAAAACACACCCACCAGCCTCTGCACAGAAGAACAACTCCATACTGAAGCATTATCAATTTCAACTTCATTGACTACACAAGATATACGCATGTAGCTGTATAGCTACACAGCAACATAAATACTTTGGGCAGCAGGTTTGTTCCTTTTGCATGGCCCCAGAATTGGACAATAAGCAAAACAAACAAACAAACCTAAAATATAGCTGATTTTGTGTTTTATGACGTAGTAGCAGCGAGCCAGCAACCAAAGCTTGAGTTTTTACCCTGATGTGTCTCAAGACACTAAATATTGTCAGGGCAGAGTGCAACATGGCTGCCAGATGGAATTCCCTATTGTTATCCAGAAGAAAATAGTTGCCCTTCAACGGCACATGTGATATACTTTATGTGTTCATCCGTAGGCCATCCAAATGGCAGTACCATGGAATATTCTCAGACCTCTGGATACATTTGAAGAAAATTAAATAATTTTCTGCTAACAGATACTCAGGACACTATGACATCTCAGTTAATGTCCATCAATAATTTGGTAATTTCTCACATAAAGTTAGTGTACAAGAGCAATGTAGTCAAAATGTCTGTAACAGACTTACCTCTAAGTGAGAATGGCAGCTCAGGGCAGAAGCACGGAGCTCGATGCTACTCCAGGTGCTGTAAGTTACTGTGTAACCACACTGCGCTGCCATGGCCTCATCGAGCTCCCAGGCTGTGCCAGACTGATCTACAGGTAAATAAGGAGCAAAGATCTGTATTAACAAGTAATTCCTTCTCTGCCAACTCCTTGAGAAACCTACTCTGGCACCAGGGTTCAGCTGAACCTGCTCAGATACAGCCCAGCTCCATCCCCCAGTCTCAGAGAATTGCAAAGTGGGGAAAGAGCTGTGACAAAGCATAAAGGAAGAAAGAATAGTAAAAGGCACACTGGGACAGGGAACACTTGCAGCTGAAGGACAGAAGACGGAAAAAAACCCAAAACCACCAACATGAAAAGATATTAAATCCTAAAGCGGTGAAACCCCCAGTAAGCACAGAACAGTCAGATGGGTCATCTGTGTCAAAGCTGTCAGGATTGACAGATGTCAACAGCAACACCAGGACACTGACCTGCGGATGCCACAGGCTCGTGTCGCTGTGATGCCTGCCCAGCAGTCTCTTCAGGAGACAAGCCACCAGGATGATGAACACATTAAAGATTAGCTTGGATGTTTTTAGTATACAAACTCATTTTTGTGGTTTTGAGCTTTTTATTATTTTGTGTTATAGTTGTTTTGGGTTTTCTTCCCTTCCAAAAATAATCACTTTATGGTTCGAGATATATGTATCCCAGCTTCAGAGTGTCTTTGTGTAAGAGTGAAGATGCCGGAACAAAGAACACATTTTGAGTGTGTTTTGACACAAGTTTAACCTTCTAGAAAAATCAAGGTCATGGAGAGCTTTTTCAAGGCCAAATTCACATTTTATACATGTAATCTTACAGCAGATGTTTATAGCCCAAAAGCAATACCACCGTGCCCTTCCAGGGCATTCTGTGATGCTTCTCACAGAAATGCACCACTTGCTGACTACTAAGTCTATAGCTAGAGGGCCCAGCTATTTTTTCATGAACTTCATTAAGTATACTCTTCTACCAAGCTGAAGCCAAGAAGGTGAAAAGCCACTAGTGCAAAAATAAGTAACGTAGTGCCAGCTTCAGCTAGTGAATTTTCATAATAGTATGTACTGTTACTGGAAAACATTCTTATCACAAAGAAAATCCACCACCTTTAACATGCCTAGAAACTACCATGTGCATTTCAATTTGAGCCCAAAGATGGCAAAATCATGGCTAAGTTATCCAAAAAACAAGTCAAAATATAGGTTACAGAAATCAAGGTAGCAGCTGGCTTTACTTACAGTGAGATCTGACCTACTGAGCTCTATAATAGTAGAGTAACACAGGGAGTTCTAGTATAGAAGCACCTCAGAGAATTTTAAACATTTCACCATGTGTAATTATCTCTCCAAGTTCTTCTACATCAACTTACCAACAACAGAAAGAGATAAGTATTTGTCTTCAATGTATTCTGCACTCAGTGTTATCCTCAGGAGGTTCCCCAAGCACTCTGAACTCATGGGTTCTGTGTCAGATGTATTGAAAAGGCTGGTAAGATGGGGATTCCAAATAAGATACAAACAAATCTGCTAGTTCCCAGATTGCTTTATAAAGTCAGTGTTGTGACCACCATCTCTGGTCAGGATGGGTGGGAGATTGTGCTTATACTGACAGTAATTTCAGGAGAAAAGCTAGCTTCTAAATTAGTATCCTATTAGTAATGGTTTCTGATGATCTGGCAACACTACCTGCAACAGCCAGTCATGGAAATAGGATTTCAGAACAGGGTCAAGAAGGTACTAGATTTGCCACCCCAAACTGAACACAAGATGAAATAAAACAGAATATAAAAGTCCCACACACTGCTGAAAAGAGAAAAAAACCCCAACCTCTAAACCAAAAAAAAATCCCAACCAACAAAACCCTATAAACAAACCACAAAATAACCACCAACTTCCACCTGCACCCCTCTATTCACAAGAAGAGCCCAAAGCCAGTTTGCAAGGAGAGCAGCCACGTAAGCTGTCCCTCAGCCTACCCTGGTCACTTGCCCAAGTACCAGTACCAGAAGACAGCTGGCTCATACTGGGAGAGGACCACACAGGAGCCAAGGAAACTTCTTGAGAAGCCCTAGTCCCAGCTATCACCACAGCATAAACCAGGCCACAGCTCCCAAACCCTTACAGGCAGGAAGCAGGTACACAGTGTCCTAGGGGTAGGACCAGAGAAGGCTTCTCATTTGACATGCACTTCCAATAAATGGGAAATTTTTTTGCTTCAAACAGGCATTTCTGTGGCATCATGAGCTAACACCAACTAGACCTTTTACAATGGTACATTTTAGGAGCTGAGAGGATTCTTTTTCCTAGGAGGTTCAGCACCATAGGCTGAAGTTAACTAGTGGTGCAATTCCCACATCAGAGATGGTCACTCTAAGGAGCAGCAGACAGATCCTGGTGAAAACGACCCTATTCCACCCACACTTCAACCTACCAATTGGATTCAGTGCAGAAGCTATATAATTTCTCCAAGGTGGATAAAGCCTTCTCCAGTATCTATTTACTTTGATCTTTGGGAACTGCCAATGTATTTATATAGGACCCACAGTGAATAGAGCAGACAGTCCTAGAAACAGCTCTCTGCATCTGCGCTCCAGGACCAGCTCTGTTTTGTAACTGTTTGTCCTGGATTTTTGGGATAGAGTTCATTTTCTTATTAGTAGCTGTACAGAGCTGTATTTTGGATTCAGTGCAAGAATTATGTTGATAACACACTGAAGTTTTGGTTGTTGCTGAGCAGTGCTTAGCACCAAGTCAAAGAGTTTTTAAGTGGCTCGTGCTGTGTCAGGGAGGAGGTGCACAAGAAGCCAGGAGGTAGCACTGTCAGGACAACTGACCTGAATTGGCCAAATGTATATTCCATACAATAGTGTTGTGACCTATATATAAACTTGGGGGAGTTGGCTGGGACACACCGATCACTGCTCAGGGACAGACTGAACAGCAGCTGTATGGTGCATCACAGGCTTTTCTTAGGTACTATAACTTTAAAAATTAGAATTATGATTATAATTAGTATTGTCATATTTTACTTGGTTGCTATTATTAAAATATTGTTCTCTACCCATGAGGCTTTTCCAGGGTCTCCTCCCCATTCTGCTGGGGTGGGAGAGGATGAGGAAACAGCTATCTAGTATTTAGCTGGGTTAAACTATGATAAAAGACCTCACATACTGTATGGTGACTAACAAAAACTACACTCAAGAAAATAAGAATAAAATCCTTATTAATTCATCAGTACTTGTTAACAGAGTGAGGAAAGGTAGAAACATTTGTTTAATATAGTGACACATAAAACTAAAGAGCGTAGTTTCCAACAAATCCCTGTATGTTTTTAAAGTTTCTCAGAAAAACATGCAAGTAAGGCTGCCACAAGAGCTTCAGACTCCTCTGAAACACACACACAAGCCTAGATATCACCTACAGAAAAGCCTGGAAGCTGATATGAAATCATAGCAGCATTACCTGGTCTCTCTCGAGTCCATACTCCAGAAAGTAATATCCCTACTAATAACAACCTGTAAGAGAAGACAGGGATTAGCAGCAATTTTAGCTGTGACAACTTGATCACAAATTTCCTGCTCAGAAAATTTAACTAGTCTTAAGTTTAGATCAATAGTTCTAAACAATTGGAAAAAGAGATTTTCCTTAGTCATCACTAGAAAATTAGGGAAGGTAAACCAGAAAGTTAATACATTAAATGCCTTAAGTAACATAATTTATGTTTAGCAGCCATAGAGCTCTCACCTCTGCACCAGGTTCAGCTTCATTGTTCATTTGCTCAGCCTCTATGTGCGGTCCTTTTTCCTATATAGCACCACACAAAAATCACCTTTCTCAGTTTTGCATAGAAATCAAAGCCTTTCTGGCTTCTTAGTCTTAGGTTAAATAGAAAGTCTGCCATCTTTATACTGATGAGGCCCTTTTTCAGCCGTTTATCCTCCTAATTACGAACAGGTAATTCACATCACCTGATTATTTTCTTTACTGATTAAATCTGCTCCTACTTTGGTTCCTAGGTCTCTCTATTTTTATGTCTGTCAGCTCCTAATTGATAGGTTCTCAAGGCTCGTTTGGTTTGAAGAGGGTGCTAATAATGCCAAGGTTTGATCCCTCCATGGGCCATTCAACTAGGAGTTGGACTTGATGGCCCTTGTGGGTCCCTTCCAACTCAGAGGGTTCTGTGATTCTGTGAAATTGGTGCTGTTCTGGTAAAGCACGAGGTAATCCATTGTTTTGCAGCTACTGTGCTCTTGTGTGGTGGGTTAACCCTGGCTGGATGCCAAGTGCCCTCCTCAGCTAGATAGGGGAGAGAAAATATAAGGAAAGGTTTGTGGGCTGAGCTAAGGACAGGAAGAGATCCTCACCAGTGACTGTCATGGGAAGAACACTCGACTTGGGGAAATTAGTCTAATTTACTGCCAATCAAATCAATGGTGGATAATGAAAAATAAAAACTAAATCTTAAAAGCACTGTGCCCCTACCCATTCCTTCTTCCTGCACTCCACTTCCAAATTTTCTCCCTCCTCCCCGCCAGCAGCACAGGGGGACAGAGAATGGTGGTTGTGGCCACTCCTTCCTCCTCAGGGGAGGATTCCTCACAATGTTCCCCTGCTCCAGCGTGGAGTCCCTCTCATAGAAAACTGTCCTACATTAACTTTTCCAACATGAGTCCTTCCCATAGGCTGCAGTTCTTCACAAACATCTCCAATGTGCATCCCTCCCATGGGATGCAGTCCTTCAGGAAGAGGCTGTTCCCCACAGCGTCATAAGTCCTGCCAGGAGCCTGCTCCAACATGGGCTTCCCATAGAGTCACAGACTTCTTTGGACATCTACCTGCTCTGGCATGGGATCCTCCTGCAGGTGGATCTCTGTGATCCCAAGGACCTCTGGGGGCACAGCTGCCTCACCATGGGCTGCACCAGGGGCTGCAGGCGAATGTCTGCTCTGGCACCTCCTGGAGCACCTCCTGCCCCTCCTTCTGCACTGACCCTGGGTCTGCAGGGCTATTGCTCTCACATATTCTCACTCCTCTCTTCTGGTTGCCATAGCATAGGGCCTTTTTTCCCCTTCTTAACTCTGTCATCCCAGAGATTCTGTCATCATCCCTGATGGGCTCTGCCTTGGCCAGCAGCGTGTCTGTCCTGGAGCTGGCTGGTGTTGGATGTTGGACATGAGGGAAGCTTCTGGAAACTTCTCACAGAAGCCACCCCTGTAGTCCTCCTGCTATGAAAATCTTGCCACCCAAAGCCAATTCACCCTGCCTCCTCTGTGGAGGATTTTGCATAGCCTTACCTGGACAGCTGAATTCTGCCAGAAGCAAATGTATAAAATGCAGTTTTAAGGCAATTGGGTTAACAAAATAGAAAGGAACTGTTGGCCTTTAAAATAAGAGGTCAAAATTAACAGTAAAAGAGAACACAGCTAGAGACTGATGGGTGTCACAAACTAAATGAAGAACTATATTATTGGGTGATTTGTAGAACACCTAGAGCAGAACTTATCCTCAAATTTAGAGAAAATTAACCCAATGGAGAAATGAATCTGACAACAAACAGATCTGAGAAAAGGATCCTGCCTTTACTGCATGCTGAAGGCAGGGAAGTGACACCTTGGAAGAAGGTGAGAAGGAGGAGAAGTTACTGACCCCTGAGACCGGGTCAGTGACAGTTTCCCACCAGGTGAGCAGGAGTGCACTCTGGTCACCGTAAGTGATGTATGGGAGAGGGATGTTCCTGGGGCTGCTGAGCTGAGCTGCTGATGCTCAGAGCATGGCCAGGTCACACAGTGAGCACAGGCGTTATTGAGGTATCTGTTCACATTGTCTGTAAGTGCTGAGCACGACTGGTGCTTGGCTGTGTTTCCTAAGGAGTGCTTGGAATTACCTGCATCCCTCTCTCACTGCGCTTCATATCGAAGCTAACCTTATATTGGGGATTCTTCTGTCCTAGGCTTATGCCTGTGACGTTTGGGGTTTGCTCCTCCCTTTGGCCATGAGAAGGCTGCAGGAGCCGCAGAGCTGGAGGATTTATCTGTAATTAAGGCCGATGTCCTGGAGAGGGAGCCGGAGGATCGCCCAGCTGCTCCCTGCGCTCCCGGCACCTTCCCGGGAGCGCAGCCCGGGCGGCGGCTGCTGGTCAGGGTTCGTTCTTAAACCCAACACAGATTGCACAGGACAGTTTTGAACTGGCGTGTATTTGTGCTGTTGTCACAGTGAACCTCGCTGAACCCCTTCCACATCTTCAAGAGTATAAAAAAAATTCATCAAATGTGAAACCCAAAGTTTGCCCTTCTCCAAAATGTTAGATTTTACTCCAGAAATAAGTGTTATTCCCAACTGGTTTGTGTTGCAGTTGTTTCCTTCTTAAATTCCCTATGTGATAGATTTTTACCTTTAGAAGGAGTTTTCCTGAGAAGCACTATCCACCAAGGATATTATATAAATAATGGATTCTAATAATAAATAAGCCCATGATCAGTCAGTCAGGGCTTAAATATTGGATAGTATGACCCTGTTTATTATTGTTAGAGCTGAGACCATTTGAGTTATGGATTTATTTCACTGTGCAGTGTGCTTTTGCAATATTACAAAAAGGTTATTCCATTTTTCCCAAACTTGATTTTAGGTACCACCAAGGAATTAGATTTCATCTAGTTTGCATGAACTCCACTGGACATTTGAAGATCTGCACTGTTGACAAGCACATCACAAGTAATGGTAACCTTGGCTCAGGGCAGTCTCAAGGTTGCTTATGCTTTTCCATCCCAAACAGATTCCAGCCATGTTCCCCTTAATTCTTCAATCTTCCACATGTAGGCTGAGGTTATAGGGCAAAATGGCATTCTAGAGGTGTCTTATTCACTCCTTGCAGTTCAAACAATATCACAATAATTAACAACCATTTACCAGAATGGAAGAAGAATTGCAGAAGTTCTGCTACAGCACAGCCTTATCACAGTGTTGTTGAAAGCGTTATTCAGCTAGTTTACCCACACAGTCACTCTCAGTCACTCTTTGTTTCCTTTTTTTTTTTTATCCATCAATTGTAGATTAATTTCTGTACCCTTTTATGTTTCTGGATTGTGGCAAAAAGCAAGAAGTGTTGTCTGTCACAGTTTTAATTGCTAAAGATTAAGTGAAATCTAAAAGGCTTTACTCAAACTGTATGGCCATTATGTCCAGTATAAAACAAAAATAATTCCTTTTGGCCTTTCAATCCGTATCAGAACAAGAAGAGGAAGAAAGGATGTGGTATTATGAACACTCTCAGTGCCAACAACAATCTACAGGGTATCTTAATATTACCAGCCTTTCAGGTGATAACTGACAGCTCTCCCTCAGCAAGTAGGTGAGGAAGAGGGAAAAAAGGTGGTCCATACAATCTAATATAGCTGTTAAATATATCTTGAAAGCTATTCTGACTGCTTGCAAAAATGCATACTAAATTAACATCAAAGATAATTCTGTGCTAATAGAAAGAGTAAAAGTGAGAGAGATTTTGCAGTCTCACCCTTATGAAGTGACCCCTGTAAAATGTCCACCAGGAAATGCATCACTCATTTTTTTTCATAGGGTTGCAATGCAAAATAATATATTCAAACTACTGCTCCATCTGTCTCTCTCTGTTAACTCCTCCTCCCACGAATCTGTTCCTAGACAGCGTGTTTATGTGCTAGCCTAATGCAAATATTTTCCATATAAAAAAAAAAATGGGGAGACAGAAATAACACAGTTCCTCTGTAAGTGATATCTACAAGAGCAGACACATTAGATGGAATGAGGCCATTAACTAAAACTCAGCAACTTATGCTGCGCTGTCTCTGCTGCAAGATATGCCTCCTCTGAGGATACAAATTATTTCCTAAATCGTCACTGACTTGATTTGCAGGGAAGCACGGTCCTGCTGTGAGAGTGCAGTAGTTCTGAGACCTCAGAGAGTCAGGAAAGTGCCTGTCTCAGGGTTATGAGTGGTTTTCTTACAGCTCCCCTGTAGCCCAGGGCAGTAGGTGTGATGATTGACAGCATTTAAAAGGACAGAGGTCCTGAGTTAAAGCTTTAGAAGGCAGGCTATGGCGGTCCTTTCTTCTCTGAATAGGGAAGAGCAGGACCTTTGAAGCGAGCCTCCCCTCAAGAGTGCTGGTCACAACCGTATTGTCCACACAAAGCACGCATGAAGCCATGGCATCACCCCTCCTCCTTCCTGCTCGTGCTTCCATCTCCTTCAACATGGTGCTCCAGGAGCAGCGGATGCCCTCCCCAGAGCCAGCACCATAACCCGAGGAGTTATGTACGAGGTCTCCTGTAACTGAGAACACCAGTCTCAAAGTTTGTCTACACCAAGAAAACGGAGGCAAATTAAGCCAAAGAGTTACACCAGGAAGTAATTTGGCCCTTGAAGCCTAGATGGGATTTGAGAATAGGAATTTATGTGTAGTGGAGACCAGCGTGTGGAAATGCCTGGAACCAAATGCAAAGCAATTTAGATTACTGTGATAGCACAAAAGCGCTTTGTGTAGACGATTTAAGACATCTGCCCATGGTCCAGACATCTGTGTGCAATGAATACCAGGTCTGAGCTAGCTCTTTATTTATCATTCAGTAATGCCCATTAGTAATTGCTGCCCCCGTACAACCCTCTCTTTGTCTATATGTAGTTATATACGGTTACTTGATGACTGTGATAAACAAGGAAAGAAAGACTTGTTCTTAAATTGAAAATACAATCTATGATCTAGTTCTATTTCAAACACAGACAAACACATTTTACTTTTCCCTCCCGTTCTCTCTCTTTGTCTATATTTAAAGATGCTGTTGCACATTTATGTCCCTCAAAGTAATGGACACATAAAATAACTCCTGACATAGAGATGGGTCACACGAAGACAATCTTTTAGTATTTTTAGCTCATCTTCAATCCTCCTCCTCTTCAGACAGATTTCTTTTCCTTGGTGACTATCAATACTTCTCTGGATTTATACTCATATTTCACAGATTTGGAAACTTGTCTTTATTTATGTGGAGTCTTGGAGACCTTGCAACGTCTTTTACTTCTCTAGTGAGTAAGTCTCTAGTGCTGTAAGAAGGTACAAAATTTTTTTCAGCGTGTCTTCATAAAATTTACATTGTAAGTCTAACAGTAATTTATTTAAATACACTTTTATGCTTATTTATTGAAGTCTAATGTTTAGTGCTACAGTCTTGAATGAAAAACAATCTGATCCTCTGATTTTGGTGAGTTTTGGATTAGGCTTTCAAAGTTTGGAAGATGTGCTCCCAGCACACTGTAATCGGTGAAAAACTTGGTTCTAATGATTTTTTTATTTTGAAAATTTGAATAATTTGAATAACTGCGTTCAATTTCATTGGTGTTTGTCCATATTGCAGTGCTTATAGAGCTCCATATTGCTTGTGCGGAGAACAGAAGTTTAAATTCAGAAGATGCATCTCCTGACCATGGAACTGGCAGCTGTTCAGGGTGAAGTTAAAGGTTTCACTGCATTTTCTCATGATGATTAGGAAACAATTCTGTCTTTTTGCCAGATTTCCTTCTTCTGTGGAAAAAGATTCTGATACTACAAGCCAAACAATGAATGACCTTTATGTAGGACCATGAAGCACATGGGAAGTCTGGGAATATCCCCGTCTTGTCCAACGGAAAATGTAAGGAACAAGTCTCATTTATGGAGACTACCCTATGAATAAGGCCAAAATGGCAAAATGGTCTTAAACTCCAACTGAACTCCACAGAATGTGGTTAAGATTGTGCTAATGAAAAGCTTGTTGGGTCTTCCAAACTCTTCTTCCATTTTGTTCCCCGTCTTCATCTTGAGAAATAAGACAAACCAGGAATCATTGTGCTGAACTAGAACATTATAGTGAGATTTGGGCAGTCTGTTTCAGATTTTCTAAGTGATCTTGGAAGTCTCATTAGACACCAGTATCTACATCCCCCATTTATAAGACAGGGGTAATAATGTTTCACAGTACTGTTAAGTAAGATACAAAAAGAGTTTGCAAATTGCTCATACACAGAATATGTGCATCAAAATGGCCAGGTAAGAAAGGAAGATCCTGTGTGATCTACAGTAACGTCATTATTTTAAATTAAATAAGTCTAGATTAATGCTGCCTTTGGGTGAATACAGGGGAAATTTGCTCTAGATTATGTATTTTACAGGAAAAAGTTTGTGGCCTAATGAGATACTGGTCACATCTGTTCTGCATTTCATATACTTTATTGATTCCACAATAAATATCATTGAATGTTCATTAGTTTCAGTCAAAACATGGCATTATGTCCTGGTAATAAGTTTGACATTTGTTTTACTCCAAAATAGAGATGAAGAGCAGAAATAATGAAATACTTAGCAGAAGAGAAAGTTCAAAAGAAATGAAGTTCAGTCTGGACAGAAAAAGAATTCAGAAGAAATTAAATCTAAAAGAATCTAGGGGCTTTTCTTCAGGTTGCTTTGATGTTGGGCCAAAATCTCTTGAGTTTCTGGATATCATTTGGAGATTATAGACTAGATGTCTTTAGGATTGGACTTGCTGATCGTAAAGGTCTTTACCAATCTAAATGGTTCTATGATTCTGTGATCTCACATCTCTCCATAGTAGGCCAAATTCCCTTGCCAGACTTCTCCAGCTGCAATGCACTCTGGTGTCTTGATGGGTAACAGTCTGTCCTGCATCCTGGAAGTTGTTGCATGGCAAGAGACTCCTCTCCATGGAGAGAAACTGAAGATATTCAGCAACTGAACCACAGCTCCCACAGGGTACCATGGTAGATGATGACAGAATGCCAATACCAATTATTTTGGAATTCCATGGACACTTAGTAGTTTGGCAGTGTGCTGGTTCTGGCCAGGACAGAGCTAATTTTTGCAGTAGCCAGGAGGGAGCATGGCCAGGACGTGGAGGTTGCTCTACATCATCTCACATCATTGCTGGGAGCAGGGAAAGGGTGTCTCTTCCTGGGAGAAGGGATTTCTTCTGGTCAAGCCAATGTGGCAGGGGAAGCTGTGGGGTAATGCTGGTTCCGAGGTGGAGGGAGCAGCTGGGGTAGCGTGGCTGCAGTCGAGTCAGACTGCCCTGGGAAAGGCGGGGGCTCCAGACCACCTGAAGAGAATTGACAACACAATCATATGGCACAACACTACAAAGGAAGTTTTTGAGAAAGGGGACAAGATAATCCAGAGTCTCCTGAAGACCAGTATTTTCATGAAGCAAAGTAAGGTCAAGGTACCTCTTAGGAGATTCAGTTTTTAGGAGTAAAATGGCAAGACGGATGTCACCAGATTCCAAAGGACATGGCCAATGAAATAGCAGCTATGTCCTCATCAACCAGCAAACAGGAAACACAAGCTTTCCTAGGCACTGAGGGGTTTTGGAGGTTGCATATTCCAGAGTCAGACTGTAAGCCCACTCTATCATGTGGTATTGGAGAAAAATTTTAAGTGGGTCCTGAACAACAAGCTTTCGAACAAATTAAACAGGCGATTGTTTCTGCAGCAGCTCTGCTGTGGTTTCATCCCAGCCAGCAGCCAAGCCCCTCACAGCTTGCTCACTCCCCCATCAGTGATACTGGGGTGAGAATCAGAAGAATAAAAACTGGAAAACTTGTGGATTGAGATAAAAACAATTTAACAGGGAAAGCAAAAGCCATGTGCACAAACAAAGCCAAAAAGGAATTAATTCACTGCTTCCCATGGTTGGGTGGTTGTTCAGCTATTTCCAGGAGAGCAAGGCCCCATCACAGTAACAGTAACTTGGGAAGACAAACTCTATCACTCCAAACATCCCTCCCTTTCCTCCTTCTTCCCCCACTTTATGTACTGAACATGATGCAATATGGTCTGGAATATCCCTTTGGTCATTTTGGGTCACCTGTCCTGGCTGTGTCTCCTCCCACCCTCCCATGTAGCCCTGACCCCCTTGACAGCATGGCAGTACAAAAATCAGGAAAGGCCTTGGGTCTATGTAAGCCCTGCTCATCAATAACAGAAATATCTTTATATTATCAACCCTGTGTTCAGCATGAATCCAAAACACAGCCCCATACCAGCCACAGAGAAGAAAATTAACTCTACCCCAGCCCAAACCAGCACGTTCCACCCCTTATTCCACACCATTTGCATCATGCCCAAGTCCCACATTGTTCAATATAACTTCACTGCCCACCCCCATCTCATCCTTTGAGTGTCTCAGTCTTCTTCAGGCATCCACCTGGTCTGTTGGGGGACTCTCCATGGACTGCAGGTGGATCTCTGCTCCATCGTGGACTCATTCATGTCACAGTCCCTTCAGCTCAAGTTCCCACTGGAGTTCCAGCCTGCCCAGTCCAGCAGCACTGAAAGAGCAGCAATGCCCTGGCCACCCGTGAGCCCAGGGAGGGCTCTAGCTGGGGAGTACTGGCTTGAGGTTTTCATGGCACCATAGCCATGCCCTAAACAACATAAATATGCTAGTCTAGATTTTATATGTATTAGAGGCAAGTCTACTACAATAAAATAAAACCACATTACAGTTAGTGATATGACTTAATTTTGTATAAGGTGAAGGGATGCCCATTCAATATTGTGGTTAAATTAAAGAGCAGTACTCTGACATCAGTATCAGAGTAATGATGGAGCTTTCCAAACTATCCATCAGCCTGATAATATTGCATGTTAATCCAGATGATGTCCCAGATTTTAGAGCTTCTGTGTCTAGCAACTGAATCCTGTGTTTACAAAGCAGTTTGCTGTCCTTTGCAGTCTCTTTATAGCTCAGCATTGGGAAGCAACACAGATGTTTACTTTCTTTCAATGTGTTTTGAATATCTTCATCTCCTTAAGGTGATAAGTGTTTTTTGTTTTTTTGGTTTTTCTTTTTTTTTTTTTTATCTCATACAGTCAATGAGCAGTGGCTGGTGTTCAAGTAAGTATTAATAAAATAACAGATTCTGCTGCAATTACCTTAACTCAGACACCTGGAAAAATCCAAGTGTTATAGAGATCATCCAAATATTTTTCACACACTGGTAGGGTATGAAAGTTCATGTTTTGATACTGTGTTAGAACCTTCATAATTCATCAAGATAAATATTTTACTGGGTTCTGTACTATTTATTGCATTTGTACAGGGGCTGCTACAGTGCCATTAAACCTAATCTCACTGTGGGATTCATCTACCTGTCCATTAAGGAATCAGGTTGTTCCATAGCTGATTTATTGTTGGCCTGCCTGTTTAGACTTTGGTAAGACCAGTCTCATCAAATGCATTGTTTGCATCTATGTTTCTCTAGTGCTTCCACATTCAAATGGGGCATATAAATAGATGTTTGTTGCTGAAGGAAGCAGTTCTTAAAGCACCTGATTTTAATCAGGGTAAGAAATTGGATATACCATTAAAAGCACTTTCGATCATGGTAACAAATCACAGCTTCCTTTGTGCAAATGTTAAACAGTGCTACTTTAAATTGGAGGTTTTCCACATTTGCTTGCAGTTGTATCCTTAAAAATCGCAGAAGTTTGTGAGTCCATAAATCCCTGTAGTTAGTACCCCAATATTGTAGGCAATCTTCTAGACAATCATGTTCACCAGCTCCAAAAAACCACTCAAAAAAACATTAAAACTTTTTCCTCCCCCAAACTCTCTGACGAAAGAATGTTCCAGCCTTTATTTCATTGGCATTTGGAAATGTTCTAATTTTTATCCAGACTGGGTTCTTGAGCAGTTTATATTGATTTGTTCTTGTACCAATACAGCTTTTGAGTCCAATTTACTCTTATTCACCCCCTGATTTTTGCCTCATTTTCAAAAGGAGAACTCATACTGCTACTCTTCATTTTGGAGACTGAGGCACCATAGTTTTTTCTCATCCTATTTTATACTTGATTCTCCATTCATCTGAACGTCCTAGTAGCACGTTTCTCTGTAATACAGATGACTAGAACACAGATGAGGTTTCATCAGCATAATGGTGGGAAAGTTTATCTCTGCTGAAGATACCTTGGGGTTTTTACGGTCATGTTCTGTTGGTGGCTCATAGCCATGTGGTGACCAGTTACCTAAATGACACCCTTCCCCACTCTTTCAAGTCTAAACTCTGAGCAGATGGGTTCCCTAAAAGGCCTTTCCCCTCACTGCATTTGAATTGCTGGGTGTGAAATAGCTCCCACCTTCATGCAGCACAAAACTGCATTTTGTTATATGCCCTGCTAATAAAGCTACATGAAATGTACCTTGTTTACATTCAAAAAGGGACAGAGAGGATCCACAAAGAAATCATGTGCTCTGTGAAAAGTTAGCTAATAATAAGCACTACTGACCACCAGTATAGCCTGTGTCCTGCTTAATCCTTCTTCGCTGGGAATTCGACCTGACTTGAGTTTAAAGCTGGGGTTTCAGA
Organism: Picathartes gymnocephalus; assembly: GCA_013390045.1. Taxonomy (NCBI): domain Eukaryota; kingdom Metazoa; phylum Chordata; class Aves; order Passeriformes; family Picathartidae; genus Picathartes; species Picathartes gymnocephalus. Next base: position 151,146 of record WEKY01026498.1, read on the forward strand.
GATGTTAATGTCTTGGTTTCAGGGAGATTTCTGGGGAGACTATAAAGGATAATAAAACAGATTATATTGCTGTTTGATGGAAAATTAGATAGCAGCCAAAGAAGACTTTGGCCAAGCAGAGTAAGACACCTCATTTAATCCACTTTCTCCACTCAACATATACATTTTTACCCTGTTTGTAGATCCAGTGATGTAGAATGGTTATCAATTTTTTTGAGGGCAGAACAAGCATTCCTTCTTGAATGCCAGTGTTTCTTCTTTTGTAATCAAGAACATGTTAGTGTTTCATCTGCAATGAGCTGTGCATTTTGTTGATGCTGCCTTTTTTGGAGAGTGCTTCTTGTGCAACTACTACACCACAAAAAAAAATAGTCATGTAAATATCCTTTGTCTTAACCAGAAATAGATTTCCTTGTTCTTTAATCACATAGAACGTGATTCCCTTTACATTACTTTTAATCCTTTGATTTTAGGTTCCTAGCCCAAGCCATTAGGCTTAAGCTTGTCCTGTACTCAATCACATGAAGATAAGCATTCCCCCAAAAAACAAATTCTTCTTACCAGGTGCATGTTTAAGATACATAGAATACATCAAACCACATGTTACTGATAAAAAAAAGGTCCTGTTTATCTTAGGCTGAAGACCTAGCCTTTGAAGGGATGCAAATAGGCAAACTTCTTATCATTTTACTAAAATGCAGTGTCTCTAGAATTGAAAGACTTCTGTATTGAACTTCTTTGGAACTTCTGTAGTATCGGTATCAATGGTTTGCATCCACAGATTCTCCAAAATATAAACTTTCCAAAATGGGGACAAAATTCTTACCTTTTAGTGCTCTATTTTGTTTTTTTTTTTTTTTCCAGAACAAAATAAGTAAACAAAGGATGGAAATGAAAATGTAGTAGTCCCTTCATATGCTCCAAAGATTTTTTTTGGCTAAGCCAGCCCCACAAGAATGCCATGATTTCTTTCATTATTCATGAGAAGAGCAAGGTAGAATGCTTTCAGATGTAAATACCCTTACCATGCCAGTATAGCAATATTGATTCCTGGCACAATTTTCTCTGAAGTACTGAAGAAAATCTTTGCAATCGTATTTTTCACCCACACAGGTGGTGACAGAAAGTCGGAGAAATGGACATGTCAAGGACTTCAGAGCTGCACAGAAATGCAAAATAATGAAAAATCCCCAAAAGGAATGAAAGGAAACTAGAACTAGAAGAAAAAAGTATTATAGATTTGAAAAGAAATAGAGGAAAAAGAATTTAGGAAAATTGAAACACTGCTGCAACTTTAATATTGCTCTATTCATTTTAGTATTATCTTGCCTTCCAAACCCTGATCTTCAGTTTCTTCTATAGCCCTGTCAAATTCAATCTTCAGAATTTCTTCCTTTGTACTTGACTGTATCCCAACTATCCTAATGAAATTATGTGCCTGGACTGAGGCTCCTGAGGGACTACCTTAGTAATACTGAATAGTAATGGAGTTGAAAATGGAGAAGAAAGACAGCAAAGGAAAAAAATAAAAATAAAGAGAAAAAAGTTTGAAGAAAGAAGGTCCCACTTTCTGCTACAGCTCCCTAAGCACGTGCACCCACTCCTCCCCCTGCCATAAACTTGTAGGAGAAATTAAAAGATTACATACAAGCCATTTCACCATTCTTTATAGGCATCCTTTTCCCATTGAAAGACCTTGTCTTCTTTACCTTAGGAACTATGTTTTCCCATTATTTTTTAAAAAGCACAGCTCTGTAAACCCCAGTGTATTTCTTGCAAACAAGAATTCATCTGTGACAGGCAAGCCAGGTTACACATCCAAAGTGTAATTACTGTATTGGTAGCCTGTGTAATGACAGCTGCTGCATTCAGCCTTTCCACAGGAGTTGTCGTTTGTATGTTGTGCTTACAAGGCCCTACTTTAGACACATCCTGCTACAGGTCACATTGTAATTTCAGATTGCTTTGAGTTAGTAAAAGTACCAGGAATTTCCTACCTAGTTCACTGAGTAGCGATTCAGTAATTTACTGTCCATCTTCTGTTAAACAAGGTTCTGTGTTAATATGTTTTCATAATTAATGCAAAATATAATTTTCAGAAATGCAATATGCTTAATGCACATGTACATTTGACTTCTCTTTCTAAGAACTGTGTCAATAGCCTGGTAACCAGGAGCTGACACTGAAAAATTTCTTCTCTTCTGCTTAATTGAAGATCTGTTATGGTTCACATATTCCTAGCAACATTTGCAGATGCTTTTAAATTCAAATGTCATATTCTCCTCTGACTACTCATACTTTACTACCAAATTCTGCATTAAAAAATTGTAAAAATACCTCCAGAGCTCTAACTTCTGTTCCTGGCTCTGCAGCAGATGCATTGTTCCCTCAAGTTACTGGATCATGCTGCCTCACAAACTGTTTAAAACCCTTTGACTTTCTTCTGGTAATACTTTTATATTATTTATATTATTCTTTTTAGAATATTGAAGGCACTAGGTTGCATTAGATGAAGTTATTTTCTCAGGATAATTAAGGAGAGGCCCTGCCATTCACAGATAAAGTTTATCTTCTTGAACTGAATAAAAAGAATTGAAAAATTCCCACTGACTTTCTTAAATCAAGACCATAAGACAGTCTCCCCAGGTCTGGAATACAAAAGCAAGTACAAGAGGGCTCAGTTTCCAATCTACCTCTCACCTGTGACAATGCAAAAACATAATACTGCAACAGTAGTCGCTCTGATTTGTATAAAGGGCAGGACTGAGCTTTTGGAGGCAGTGCAAACCCCATGTAAAACTCAATTGAATGAGACCATTTCACCCAGCCAGGGTGCAAATGAAACCCAGAGTCCTGCACTGAGGAACATGTAAGTCAACGGGAGAGTGAAAAGCTGTGATTTGTATGTGTTTTTGTGCAGCAAGTGGAAACCCCTGTGCTGGCTGCTGTGGAGGCCGTGGACGGTCACCAGCAAGCGCTGCAAGGGGCTGCAAGGAGTGTTGCAGTCCCTGTCCCTTGTGCCCTCTTGCAGGTTGGAATGAGTGGGATTGCAGCAGGCAGAGCACAGCAGATTCAGCTGTCACTGACAGGAGAGTTGCCTGTGATTCCAACTATTTTTTTTCCTTTTTCCCCAAGAAAGTACCTAAGGCAAAGTTACTCTAAACTTGTCCCACAGCTGTGGAGTTTAAAGTATGAGCATTTCTTCAGGAAGAACATTAAGTCCATTTGTCTTTAATAGAGTTCCCCTGGTGTAACTGCTGACAGAATTTGGTTGGATGAAGGCAATTCAGGGAAGAAAATAAATAGGGGGGATAATGGCCAGTCCCTGGGGATCGAAACGTTACACAAACACAACAAACACATGCACAACAGTGCTCAGGCAGGGCATTGTTGTTTCCAGTTTAGATTAGCCAGTGGCAGCTTGACTTTGGATGGGCCCACTGCTTGTTTTAAAGAGCCATAAAAAGGATGCAAGCTATTTTATGGGGAGTCACAATCACTTCTGATGTAGCCATATGTTCACTTGTTCAAACTTCTCACTCCATTCACTCCACTGGTGAAAATCTTCTTATCTTAAGAGGAATTCAAAACAATGGTTTTGTCTTGAGTTAACTTATTACCAACAACTTTGAAGGAGTTAATACTTTTAAAGACTAATCTGGACATTTTGTAATTATTTGTTCCTGAATAGTATTTCTGGTTGACCCTTGGCTAGAGCACAAGATACTATGAGCCAGCTTTATATATACCACCTTTCCTAGCAGTCTTTGTCCCACAATCCTTTTAAGCTGGTGAGCAACAGTTAACACCATTTTGCAATATTATAAACCACTGTAGGCCAATGAAGATGATGGTGTTATAGCTTAGATTTTCTTTCTACTCTTTTTCTCACTGCCAGGAACTAAGCTCATGCCCACTATAAACAGCTGCCAACAAATTTTTCTGCATCAGGAAGATAGACATGACCTCTCTCCTTTTCCAGATGATTGAGTCAAGCAAATTCCAGGGTATGTTTTAAAATGAAGTTGCCAAAACCTGCCAAAAACCCACAAGTCAGCCCCCCATGTAAAAGCCTGATCACAGCTGAGGGGAGTTGCCGTGTTTTAGAGGAAGCATGTGAAAAACTGCTTTGAAAGGGAAGATCTTTCTTCTCACGTCTCAGTGTTCAGACACTGCTTATGTGAAAAGAAACCATGATGCATCCAATACAAAAATAAATGCAATTCCTATGTCTTCTGATATTTCTTGATGCAGATAAAATAGAGAAGATGCCTGGGTCTGCAGAACACTGGGAGGAGAGAACTGGCTTTTTTAAATGTGCTGCCCTCAGGGGACTGGGTCTGTTGTTTAGAAAAGAGCAATGCAGGATCACGCTGATGTAAGGAGCTCTAAGTTATGATAATGCAGATTGCAGCTCGACAGGCTTGATGAGCAGCCAAGACAGCATGTTTCTGCCCTCCCCAGCAGGCAGAGCAGCACCCTGGGACATACCCAGTGCCCACAACAGGCACTGAGGACAGTCACCAGTGTCACCAGGCGTGTTGACACAGGCAATAAGCCTAACATTTCCCCCTCTGTCACTACAGATGTCACTGTGTGTTACAAATGTGTGTGTCCTTGCTGCCCAGGCAGCTGCAGCTCACCTTCCTGGGCAATTTTGAGCATCTCACATTCCTGCCTGTGATGACTTGAGATTGTGTAACCATCTGATGGGCTGCTGTGCTGCAGCATCCTTTCCAAAAGTCAGTAACAATATTTCTGCAGGATCTTTCAAATTTTATGCTGAAATCTCCAAATGACCCACTAAAATGACCTCATTTGTCTTCAGAAAGGATTCTGTTCGCATTCTTGTATTGGAACAGTTCTGAGGAACTCACTTTGCACTCATGGCATGGCTTTCTCACAAACTTTCTATAACTTAATGTCATTCTGTACTCCTAGTTAATTATGTTTTTTGAAAAAGATGTGTAGCATAAATGCATATTGCTGTGCACAACATTGAGGGTTTGATGTAATATCTGGACAAGACATATTCTGCAGTGATTAAAACTTCTGTGATTAATGAAAGAGAAATGTGATAAAAATTTAATTTATTAATGCTATTATACACCATAACATGTAATAAAATGAATCATTTCTGCATAGCAATAGTATCTTAAGGGAATAACAGTAAACATAATCAGAGAGAAATGTATTCTCTTAGGATCCCCACTCTCCTCAGTCTTCATAACTGAGGACTCTTATAGAACTAAAAAATTATTACCAAGAACACAACAGCATAGTAAGTATGTGTTGCCTCTAAAAAAATAAGTCATTGAGTTTTTTTCCTTAAAATATGTAATGAATTCTAAAAATATCCACCACAAATAAATCTTCCACAAAAACAGAGGAGAATTTTATGCAATATTTGTGCAAGATTTTTTTTCAAGATAAAATTGATTAGGAAAATAATTGACAGAAATAGTTATGAAACAGATTTTGTTTTCCCTAATTCTGTAGTTAATGATGATGATGAAGATGATGATGATGATGATGTTTTAGAGTATTTTTTCTTAGCGAAAAGTTTAGAAAAGTTTGGCAAAAGTACAGAAAATGCTTTACATTCTGTCAAAATTTATAATGAAGGAGTAAACCTCCACGTTCATTCTCGGCAATTTTCAGAGCGACACCACTGAAACAGACAAAATGTTTAATCGTGGAACGCTGTCGCAGCCGTGCTTTGGAGTTGCACTGGGAGCTGGCCTGGCTCCCCATGGCTGTCCGCCTTTAACTCGGGCAGAACTGAGCCCTGACACAGCCAGACAACTACTCTGGGCCATAACACGGAAAACAAATTACTTCCCTCTGCAGCGTGCGGGGGACACTCCGATTCTCAGGCTGTACCGGCAGCTAATCAAGCCGCGTATGTGCCACTTCAGCAGCCCGGCGCTGGGAATCGATGGCAGATCAATCCCTCGGTGCTGACAACTCCGCGCTCAGTGCCGGCCCCGCCGCCGCACAAAAGCGGGACGGTGAGAGCCCCGCAGCCCAGAGCGCGGCCGCGGGCGGCACGGGCAGCACTCGCTCCGCGGCGCTGCCGCAGCCGCGGCCGGGAGACGGCCGGCCCAGCCCGCTCCGCCTCGGCAGCATCGCCGCTCCGGACGGGCTGCCCCCCTCCCGCGCCTTCCCCGAGCCCCGGAAGAGCGGGGAACTACCTGGGGGTGCCTGGTAGGTGGCGAGGCAGCGGCGCAGCCAGGTCCCCGCGAGTGCCCCGGGCACGGGATCCGCGTGGGTGCGGGACTCGCCGAGGGAACTGAGCAGGACCTCCCCGGGCGCGGGGCGGGACGCCGGG
>WEKY01026498.1:157903-201279 GCA_013390045.1 Picathartes gymnocephalus
AGGTGCGGTGTCTTCTGCATGCGTTTTGCGGGGCAAACAGTCGCGGGAAGAGGGGGAGGAGGAAGGGGGGCACGGGATGCCGCCTGGGGCAGGGGGAGCCTAGGCGCACTTCGCTGCCCCGCCGAAGTCTTGCCCTGAAGCGTCCGGCTCGGGACGTGCCGCCGCTCTGCGCTGCCCGCAGGGAGGCGGCTCCGCAGCGGGGGCACCGCTCTGGCCCTCGGAGGGGCCGCGTCCTGCCCAGCTCTCCGCGGCCGCTTTGTAATGGCCTGTGCGGGAGCAGATCAGTAGCGATGCCTCTGAGTCCTTTCGCACTGCAGAGCTCTGCTTTGTCTTTTTAGAAGCTCGTTTAGATTAAAAAGTAAACTAGATTTAAGCAGCCGGGAATGGCTACAGTAGCCTCTGTGTCTGCGGAAAAGTGGAAGAAGTTTATTCACTGTGCGCGTCCAATTTAAAGTAGATTTTACTAAGTTGGGGATAGTTAAGGAGATTTTAGAAATAAGTGGATTTTGAAGGAGCTCTCTCTTTTTATAAGTGACTTTTTTAATGTTCATCTGTAGGACAGTGAAAATTCTCTCTGCTTATTTTCTGGGTTTTCTCGCCTGCGAGATCACTCTCTGTCAGTACTATTTTTCATTTGCCTAATGCAAAGCACAGCTGCTGGTTATTCTGGGAGCTGAACTCAGTGTGTCTGCTGGGTAAGGTAGACCTCAAGATCTGAGCAGCGGCAGTGTATTGATTCCATTAGCGGAATTTACTGATCTACTGACAGACTCCTTTTAACACAGTCGCTTTCCCAGAATTAAAGTTCTCCTCCGAGCGCCGGTCCCTGGTCTAGGCCAATAGATGGCATAAGGCACTCAGGCGAACGTCCTAAAGGGACAGGGGGAGCAAGAATACCTTTTGTACGGGCGCCGGGAGTTTCAGAGGGGATGTGTGAGTCAAGTTCTGGGTGTCTGACTCTGGATACCTCGGCCAGATCTCATTTTCAGAGACATGTCCTGGACCACTCATTCTTCTTTTACTCAGTCACAACTGCAGCATTTCCCAAAATCCTTCTTTCCTCTCATCAGTTAGGGTTAAATAATGTACAGTTTTGGTAGGATTTGATCTGAGTTCATATCCTAAGCCATGAAGAAGAGGAGGCTTTTCAGCTTTGCAAGGTGTATTTAATATCTGCTGCTGGGGGAAAGCTGCCTATTGCAGCAGTGTTAAAACCAGTAGTCATTTGGAAGAATGAAAGACAACTGGCTTATAAAGACAAAACTTTTTAGTTTCTGTATCTAAACTTCTGCTGAGGTAGCACTGTGTGTAGACAAAAATGATTTTATGTTCTGAAATTGTGTAAATTATTTAAATACAGGTAGGTAGCTAAATGATGATAAAAGAACTTTAACTGACAGTTATCATACCTAGTTTTTACAAGGGTGCTTCTTAGCTGTAGATTTCAAAGCAGCTCTTTAAAAAGAGGTGCAGGATCATTAGATTTTTTTCTTTTCAATTTCAGGAATTGAAGTATGGGAAAGGTCCAGAAATAGTATCAGATTTCCTAAATCATAGTTCTTTACTTGTCTGTTAGATTTGCTTTATATAGTCTGGACAGATTTAAGTGGATCTTGCAATTAAAAAAAAAAAATCTATATTCATAGCAGAGGACATTACATCTCTTTTTTAAGTGACCTTCTTCCTTGCCTGTAAATGTTTATGTCTTGTTACCTGTCTCAGCACTAAGGCAACCCACAGAAATTGTAGCAGCCCTTCAACTTCCTAATTGTGAGTGTGGGCAAAAGAAAATCAATGATCAGCTTTCAGCTGAGCTGATGCAAACTGCAGTGTGACCCCTAGCATTGTTCCTGGGACAGGTGAGGTCAGATGTTTTACTAAAATGTCCTTTGTAGAAGCAGAGAGGTCCTGAAGGAGAAGCAGTTCTTTGCTTACCCTCTCTAAGGCTTAGCAACTTTCTCTGGGCAAGAAAAATAACACCACCTTAAACCTGGAAACATTATAAATCGGTGTTTAGCCACCAGTATCACCTTAGTTGTGCAATTACAGCCACAGGCAGGATAAAATCAACTATTAACACTCACTGCCAAGACCATTCAGCCTCAGTGCAAAACAAAGTTCAGCAGTGACTGAGCTGAGCTGCAGAGGCACCTTAAACCTGCGTGGAGAGTGGAGGCAGCCGGGCTTTCCCCACTCAGCACTGGTGCATCTGCCAGAGGTGTGCTTTGTGTTCTGGCTGAGCCCCCGGGCAGGCTGCTGTTGGGCACGGGAGCTGCCTCGGTGCTGGGGTCACTGCGGAGAGCCCTGCCACTGCTGCCGTGGCTGCCTGCTCTTGGCATCCCTGTCCCTGCCAGCCGGGCAGGCTGAGCCCGCATGCTCTCGGGTGAGAGCTGCTTAGAAGGAGGGTGTGTGCAAGGCAGGGCCTGGTGTGAGTCGGCCAGGGGGAGAAGCAGACTGAGTCCTGTTGGACAGCATCCTTACCAGCAGCCTGACCTTCAGCTTGGTTACTTGAAAACAGGTTGAGACCATGCTTTCTGTCTTATCTCCTGCAGTCCCTGTCTAAGCCCATTTGTTTGCAGCATGTCTCCTGTGCAAAGACTCCTGATTTAAGGAACTTGTTTACTTCCTGTTGGGGCACATATATTAAAAAGATCTGCCCGAGGCTAATGACTAGAAACAAGGCTCAAGTCTCTAAATTCGCATCGTTATCTGCCTTGCAAATTTTCAGTTGTGGGACATCTGCCAAGGACACATAATAGAACAGAGATCATGAATAAATAAAATGTATTCCACTAATCTTTTTCTTTTTATCTTGCCTTTGCCCCATCCCTTTGTTTTTATTTCTTGCTCTTCATCTATTTTTTAATTTCTGTTAAGCCTTGCCTTTTAATTTATGGCATTATCTTATTTTCTTCCTGTGTTGCCTCTTTACTTTCTGAGGGGGAAGGCACCCCAAGAAAACCAGGCAGGATGCTGTCATTGCCATTGCCTAATTCTGCGTGGAGGACCAAATCCTCAGCTGACAGAAACTGTCCTTGACCTGTTCCAGGCAATGTTTCTGCACCAGTTAATGCCAGGTGATCATCTGCTTCAAGGTACTACCTCAGCATGTTGCTCCATTCTTTACAATTTTTTCCTTTTTATACTTCATTTCACAGAATCACAGAAGGACTAGGTTGCAAGAGACCTCTAAGATCATCGAGTCCAACCGATGCCCCAACACCTCAATTAGACCATGGCACTGAGTGCCACATCTAATTTTTTCTAAACACATCCAGGGATGGTGACCCAACCACCTCCCTGGGCAGATCATTCCAGTACTTTATTACACTTTCCGTGAAAAACTTTTTTCTAATATCCAACGTAAATTTCCCTTGGCGCAGTTTGAGACTATGTCCTCTGGTTCTGTCAGTTGCTGCCTGGAGAAAGAGACCAACCCCCGCCTGACTACAACCACCTTGTATTTCCTTCTGATCTTTTTCATTTTCCCATATTTTATTGATGTTTCTTTCCTTAATACTGTACTTTCCATTTTATGTGATTGTGTTCTTCTCATCTTGTCTCATTCATAATGTACCTGAAGTCCTAAGTGTGTTAAACTGCTGTCATCTGTCATTTGTGGATACCTGGCTTGTTTTTCTTGCAAGGGACTTCCGTATGTGACAGTTGCTTGTAATGGTTTTCTTTTGTTTTTCCTTCTGTTTAGAGGCGATGACTTCTAGAATGTTTATGTTTCTTGCAGAGGGAAATGGTGTTGGTCCTTAGTTTCTGAGGGAGCTCATTACACAGTAATTTTCAAGAGACATCTGTTGTTTGGGAAGATGAGCTTTATGATTTATATTAGAAGGTCCCATTGTGTTCACTGTTCATGTTCTGCTTAGTTTGCTGTAGGTTTGGGGCCGTTTGCTGTGTTATAGGTAAAGTCTGAGACTTCGATTTTTGTGCACTGTTCAGCAAGGAGTTCAGGTACGTCTGGAGTAAACATGATGATCTCTGTGTGTTGGTAATGTTAATATAAAGGTTTGTGGAAGGGTTCAGCTCATTTTTCCCTCTCTAAACTGTTTCTGTCACTGATGTCTGTCTGCTGGGTATTCTTGATGTCCCTGGTCATAGCACGAATTTCTGTTTTCCTTTCTTTTATCCACAAACTCTCCAGCTTATCTTCTTGCCCTTCACACTAAGTTGTCTCACCCATTTTGCCTTCCCATCCCTGACAGGAGAGTGGGGACTGAGGTGAGGGATCTTGGTTTACCAGTTCTCATAGCTGCTGGGGAATTTCTGGGAGGGGCTCCAGGCGAGGCCACTACTGCTCAGCCCTTCGGACTCCCTTTTGTTCAGAGCAGCCCTGGCTGCAGACAGCAGCCTGACTTTGGCTTGCTCAGTGTCTGTTGCCATCTCCTCCAGGTAGGTTTATGTCTTAAAGGTTTTTCTTGGGCAGGGAGAGCTGCTGGACTGTGAATCCAGAATCAATCCGCATGCAAACAGAGGCAGATGGGCAGCCTGGCACCATCCTCACCTCTGCCAGCAGCACAAGAGATGCAGTTGTCCCTTCTTGCCCTGCCTTGTTGTGCTGTGTGAGTGCTCTGGAGGAGCACCTGTGCAGCTGGAGCTGTGTGTGCTCTGAAACAGGACTGTATTAGGGTAAAGACTAAGAAATTAACTTTTCTCCCTTGTTTTGAAATTTTTTGGTCTTACCAGCCTGCCAGTAAAAACCAGCAAAGGTCACATGGACAAAATGGGGTGTGGCTGGTTTAAGGAGGATAGGTTATTTATGATCTGAGGCAGAATTTTGCCTCCTCCTTTTTATTCCTTTTTTACGTTTTTGTCCTTTGTTCATCAGCTTGGACAAGCAGTTTAGATGTCAACTGATACCTTAAAAACTGGTTAGTTTTTCCACGCATTTAATCATTCTAGCCCAGTGCTACTCTAATGGCAGGTTCAGAGCTCAACTTGTGCAGAGGATTGCTTGTCTTCTCCTGAAAGCAATGAAAGAGACTTCATGGACTTGGGAATGTTGAAGTAGGAAGTGTTGATCTACTACATGGTATTGAAAAGGTCACATCTCAAGTCTCAGGTTCAGCTTCCAAAGCGTGGAGCTCAAGGCATCTGCCTCACACCACTTAATAAAGTGCTGTGGGATTTATGAACAAAAGCTATCATGTATGTCAATCTTGTAAAACTTAGTATTGGCAATTTTCTGCCCCATATAGAGTTTCATATTTCTCTGTTTTTTGTTCTTCGAGCCTAAAAAATTGATTGCTGATGTTCATGTAAGTACACGCAGATTACCTGTGGGAGGCAGATAACCAGCTCAGGAAAAATCTGTGGCAGCTTTGGTTTGCTGTGGAGGCTTCAGCTCTAAAACTTTTTTGGTACCTTGGTGGGGTGTGTTACAGAGAGCAAGGAGGTTCTCTCTCCCGACTTCAGTGAGAGAAGAATCAACCTCATAATTTGTGAGATGCAGTTATAAATCTGCAGTATTAATTTTGTGGACAGTTGTTGTCAATCAGTATGTTTAAAACAGCAGTGGTGGAAGACTGGCTATATCCCAAAGACTCCGATTTATTGAAGGCTTTATCTTATATATCTATATATATATATATAATTCTTCAGTTATTTCAGTCAGTTACTGCTGATTTAATTAGATTACAATTCCAAAGCTGCTTTGTAATTTTATGAACTCCCATTTATTGCCAGTTGAGAGAAGAGCAAATAGAGCCATAAGTTAGGGTTTCATTTTGAAAACAGCTCACTCATTACTGCAGCACAAATGTAAATCAGTCCTCCATGGTTTAGCTGTAGCTAGTGATCAGCATTGAATGTTGTTTTCAGCCTGACATTTTAGGGGCAGACACCTTTTCCCTTGAATAAGCTGCTGAAAATGATGCTGCCTTGTATATTCTTCTTAAGCTAAGAAGATCTGTGTGTCTTCCTGTCCAGTGCAATGTTTGCTCTGAAAAGGGCAGCTAGCATAGATCAATACTGCTCTTTCAATTCACCCATGAAATCAGTAAAAGCTTGAGCTGGACAAGGGGGATAGAATGAGTTGTTGGTGATATTTTAGCTCAGTGCTGTTAGTCTGGAAACAGTAATGGTGTTTATGTTCTCATTGTAAGCTGTTCTTTTCAGGGAGCTGTGATTTTGTTTTACAGTTTGCTCTATTCTAGGCCAGGCAGAGAGAAGTTTTTCCCACTTTGATTAATTTTTTACCATGACAGAGAAGAACAAAACAAAGGACAAATTAGATCATTAGTATGTTTGGTGCTCAAGTAAGAGTTATTGTAGATTCACATGGAAACCTGTGAATCTTGAAAATGAGAAGGGTTTAATCTGCAAGCACTTCCTGCTAGGCAGAGTGCTTGTTCCTGTGTCTTTGGGATGGTCCATCCATTTCCTGACCATGAAGCCAGTCTTTTCTGAGGTCTTCTGTAACTGCTAGAGGCAGAGAATGTTTCAGCCTTAAGCTGTCACTTATGCTCGGAGCGGAGCAAAAGCCCTGGTTTGAGGCAATACTGAAGCACAGTTTTATTCATTAGCTTGTAAGAAGTCCAATGTGACTTGAAAAGACTCCTTTTGCTTGTGTGTATTCAACTCTTCTGGCAACTTTGGACCAAGTCTCTGAAAAATTTGGACCGAGTCTCAGCTGGCACCTCTAAAAGCTCCTGGCCCTGAGACTTGGGTCTTAGGCAATCAGACATGTTTCTCTTAGTGATAAATATTACTGATTTCAGATGATATCAAGGGTTTATGTATTCAGATACAAAGTCTAGGGACTGTGGGAAAACTGCCTCACAAATGAAGTGAGAGGCAGAAGTTGTCATATTTCTCTCCAGAGTTTTACTGATCACGTACTGAACTACTTCATTCAAAAATAGACAAAAAGAAAATAATATGATTTCAAGTATCTTTTTTTTTCTTCTGGAGAATTGTAGATTAGCACTGCCCTTAAGGCCAAACAAGTTTTTGCTTAAAGTGATATTCAGTGGTACTTTGGTTCAAGCAGCAAAGGGAAACTATCAACTACACCCGAATATGTGTTGCTCTTAGTTTCTTCCAATGCACTGCATATGCTTAATTAATCCTTTCTTGGAAGACATGTAGTTAGCATCTCAGATCTTCCTCTGGACCTCTTGGTGGGTGATGCCTTCAAAATCCTTGGGGTTGTGGGAGTTAATGAATCTATCTAGCTGAAGTTTAGCCCAGGCAAAAACCTAAGAAATACCTTGTCCTGTTAAAGTCTTCCACAAAACATCAGCTAATTTTGTGGGATTGGATTTATGCAGGCACGCACCTTCATTTTTCCTCTCTGGACATTTGTGTGGGTTATCTCAAACATTAGAAAAATATGTTTTTAAAAGTAAGGTTGGAGAAGTAAGGAGAGAAAGGGCTAGATTCTGACTTCTGAAATTCCTTTTAATCTGGTTGGAGTTTATATCTGCTCCAAACTTTCTGTCATTGGAAGACAATAGTGAAAATTGCACCAGAATAATTTTATAAGGTCTGACATTGAGTCGTTTAAATGGCTGTATTGTTACGGGCTGTGCAAACACTTGTATTAGCCAGAATTCAGCCCACACAGATAGCACCTCCAGTACCTTACAGAATGTGCCAGTGTGTGATACTGCTTTGCATATGTAAATCCAGGTGATGGTGTCTACTCAACACTTCCTGAAAAAACAATGGGTAATAATACAGACAAGTGCTGAAATGAATTGCACTGCTTAGGACTGATACTCATTTTGTGAAAAAACTTACTGCTGGCTGTTCCTTTTTGTGTGCAATGACAATGCCTCAGCTTCTATGAATATGCAATTGAGCCCTGGTGCAGTGATGTAATTCTATATTTTAGCCTGTCCTGTACTTGCTTCACACATTCTGCTGAATGCTTTGTGGGGACAGCCAAATTGAAATAAACAGGGAAAACACCTTTGTTTTTTAAGGACTGAGATGACTAATAATACACTGATTGATGAGATGCTGTTGAAAGGGCTGTCAGCATCCTGGAGAAGCTCCATCTGGGATGAAGTAGCCCCGTGCACCAATCTGGGGGGCTGATTGATTGGGAAGCAGCTCTGTAGAGAGAAGGACATGGGCACTGTGATAGGCAGCGTGTGGAGCACCGGTGAGCACTGTGCCCTCAGTGAAGGCCAGCTGCATCCTGGCCTTTGTCAGCAAGGCTGGAGCCAGCAGGTCCACAGAAGGAGTCACTGAACGCAAATTGGAACAAAAGAGTGTCTAACTAGGCTTTAGCAGAAATATTTTCCCCGTAAGAGGGGTCTGACTGGACTAGGTTACCGGAGAGTTTGGGAAATTTTGGAGATGTTTAAAAAAATCAGTTGGCCCTGAACAGCCTTCTTTAACTGAAGCATCTTTGACACTGGGTGGGACAAGATGACCTCCAAAGGATCTTTTCACCACAAATTAGTTTGTGTTGCTACCTGGAAGGTCAAGAGGAGTGGTGTAACCAAACAATGTCCAGTGTAGCAGCAGTGAGCATGTACCAAAATCTGAGTGCTCCAAGAAATGGAGGTTTCTGGAGACCTCAGTGTGGTAAGGTTTTCACCATGGCTCTGAATCCTACATCTCTTGTATATGTTTTCTCCAACTGCCTCCAGATATCCTTCCTTAGCCTGTGGCCTCATGTTATGCATACTAGCACATTTTAAAAGTTACCTGGGTGCTTTGAAAGTGAATGCTGGACCACAACAGACAACATAACTTATATGTGAGTGAGATTTGGAGCTCTGCTTCAGGGTTGTCTAGGGTCAAGAGAATTTATATTGAACAGCACTGACTCCTTTAGTGAGATTAACATGCTGCAAACACAAGTGTTTTTACAGATTTTCAGTTGAAGGTTTCACTCAAAATATTCACAATAACAATTACTTGTGTTCGTGTTGCCTAAGAGACTCTGAATATCTTGGAGAACTTCACAGTGGTAAAGAAAACCTTTGTTTATCTCTGAAATTAATAGAATTTTTTCAAAACATAAAGAAATAAATACAATGTAACTTTATCTACTCAGACTGCCAAGTAAAATATAAATAAAAAAACCTCCAACAAATGGGCTGAGATACACCCAGAGCAGTATTGCAGGGAGAGATTTTTCTGTTGTTGTTCAAGCAGCTTATCCCAAAGCCAGGACTTTGCAGAATAAAGCTATAATGGATTCAAAAGTTATGTGTAGCCAGCTGAATGGTTTTAGCCCTTTGCAGCTGAATTGACCCTTTAGCTCTGCTGCTCCTGTGGCTGCTGCTAGTGAAGGTGTTGCTGGTAGCACAGGCAGGACTCATTTTTGGTCTTCTGACAGTTTTTCTGCTATAATGTGTTGCAACATAGTCCTGGTGTTTATGTTCGTGTCTGTTCCCTGTTTAAAGAAGAAAAATCCTACTTTATGTGGTGCATAGATTTTTAGATAGTTCAGCTTTCTCACCCAGTGAAACTGACTGTTGTGATTGGATTTTGTGTCTTTCAAAAATACTACTTTGCTTCCAAAAATGAAAAAATTAATTAAAAAAAAAGTAAAGAAATTAGGAGTGGGAAGATATAATCTGAGAGCAGAAATGATCAACAGCTCTGCCATCTGTCCTAGGAAGTAGAGGACAGTTCCTCAGACTCCAAAGTGAGAAATGAGGATAACTAGTTTTACTTCGCAATCAGGAAAGGTAGGATGGACAAACAAATAGAAGATTTTGAGTATCAGATCAGTCTTCCTGGCAGTGAGTTAAATCTTAACACTTTGTACCCCTTCCACAAGAGATAAGAATATTCTGAATTGCTCCAAGGTCTGCATTCCTTTCCTAAACATGGAAGAGTTACGGCTCTATGTGGGTATAATTTGCCACTGTGCAGTGGCTTGTGAACCATTAACACTCTCCTTAAAAACTCAGGAAGGTCTTCAATGGTTCATGGACCTATGTATTTGAGAAAATATATCATGTCTAATTGTTCATCCCTTTATGTTAGGCCTGGAGGAGTTTTGGTGGGATAGATTGAGCAGTTTCTCACCTCTGCCATCATAGCTCCTCAGTATAGCCACGGACATTGAAACTGCACTGTAAATACAAGAATGGTGTTTAGATTTGCTATGCTAGATAAATATGTGGGAGGTTTTTTGTTTCTTTTTTGTTCATTTATTTTTTTTGTTTGTTTGTTTTTAATTAGCTGCTATAGGGCTGAACTGTCAGAATGCATTTGACTGCTGTCTCTGGGCCCACATGTGTCAGGGTGTCCGTAGCTGGAGTGGTGTGTGATAGCTATTGGGGAACCTGTGAAGGAGGTAATGGTGTGAGAGGGATGTGGCCTTGTTTGTGGGCAGCTGATCTGCTGTGTGGCTTCAGGGACACTGCTCTCTGTGTGTGGGTATCTGCATCATTTTTCTTGCTTGGTAGGTAACCTTTCAAAACCAAACTACCTTGAAAAGTGAATTACAGTTTCACCAAGGATCTTCTTAGATTCTAGAATAATCAATGATGAAGGGAGAATGCAGAATTATTTTTAAGAAGTATATTGATGTATCTTTAGTCTGCATATTTTTTTTTGTATATGTGGAAGCGTCTGTTCGCGTATCAGATGTTTTTGACAACTAGTGGTACCACAAATTACCACAATAAGTTTAACAATAGGATTTTATGTTCACTGTGATCACTGGAGAAGTACTTGAATGGAAACAATGGGGAACTCAGTGGAAAATGGGGTACAAAATATTAATTTGGGGAAGGGATCCAAAGAAATTGCCCTCTTTACAGAGGTACCTAGACCTACAAGTTACAATGTCCAACTTCAGGTAGTACTTCATGTTTTGAAGCTGTGCTCTTGATGGGTGCCATCAATATGACCTGTCAAACAAGATTATTGCCAAAATAACCTGGAGTGAAACAATTTCTTTTGCCATCAAACCACAGCAACGCTGACCTGCTCGTAACAAGGCCTTTGGTATCTTCTCAGATACTTCTGTGAACTTCAGCCATTGGGACAGTAGAACACAAGGAAGTGCTTAAAGTGGTCAGCTGTTTGTCTGAGCTGTCTGTGGAACAGGTATTGTAATGGCAGCACTCTGACCATGTTTAAGTGGTGGGGATTTCCAGGTTGGTTTTCAAGCAAGCACATTTTAATCTGTTGCTTCCACTTAGTTGTGGATAATGATCTTTTAATTTATATGAACAGAATGTAAATTGCAGAGCCTTTGGGAACATTGCAAGGTGCAAGCCTTGTTAACTCTCATAATGTGTTTTATCCCTAGGGGTTTTTCAAGTCAGACAGAGAATAACTTTTTTTCTTTCCTTTTTTTTTCACTTTAATCATTTTGCAAGGTGACATTCTGATAACTGGGTGGTATTAGATGTTGCTACTTATTCTTTATGTATATAAGGAAGCAGTTCAGGTCGCAGACTGCATTCCCAGAGAAGCTTCTGTCATGTGCAGGCTACAGCTGCTGTGTTTTCCCTTGCCCCTTTCTCATCCCCAACCCTTGGCATATCCTCTGTCCTCACCAGCATCCTTGTAGTGGAAATAGCAGAATTTCACTTGGAGAGGATTCATTTTACGTTGTATTAGTCCCATGGAAGTTACACACCTTATGGCACTACTCATGTAGGCTGCTTACCTAGTCATGGCAGAGGGGGACCCAGCTCTGGTGATTCACCCCAAAAACCTGTGCCTCAGCTGAGGGTGTGAACCACAGGCTGGAGGTGCTTGTTCTTCTATTGTTCTGTTATTGTTTTACTCTCATTTATAACAGCTTCATTTCTTCCTTACCAGTCTTTTGGAGGAGGTGGGTTTTTTTTTTTTAAAACCCCTATATTTGAAGACCGTATTTTCAACAGGTACAAATATTTAAATAACTTTACATTGGAATGTCAGCAATGCTTCTAGCAGCTACTGTTGTTTCCAAGTGATGATCATCTCTTTCTGATCTTCACTGTATTGCAGAGTTGCACAAACATTTGGCACAAGCTCAGTTTCTAAAACAGCCTGGTGACAGTAGAATTAAATTGGGGTGAAGATAGCCAAATGGGCTTACATGGGAGTAGCATCAGAACAAAATTTGGCCTGGATACTTCAATCAAACTTTAGTTACCTGAGGTCTTCTGAGAGGCTGTACTGAATCTATTTTAAAAGAAATGTAGTTGCATAATTCTGTTATTTTCATGGCATTTTAATGCAATATTCTGGATAAAGGATGATACTGCCAGTGGAATGCAAAAGACAAATTACAGCTGAGAAAATAATTTAGCTGATTAATTTATCCTCCTTGCCTCACAGAATGTCCATAACCACAGAGTGGTTTCTTCAGATGGTCTTGCTATTTGTCCTAGATGACTTTTTAAAGTTAACCTCTGCCTCCATGGTCTGTGAATGACTTTACAATAAACTTAATTGTGTCAACTGTTACAAAGGAGAGTTGAATGTTGCAGCTTATATCACAGTGAAAGAGGCTGTGCCAAGTAATATTACCTTACATTTTTCCAGGCTTAATTGAGTGTGCTAAAGCAGTTATTACTGCCCAGCTGACAGACAACAACTTCAGTCATGCTAACTGGGTTTCAGTCCAAATCCCTAATTGTGATTGATCAAGTAAATTATATATGCATTTAAATGTTTTTCTCTGCTCAGTGAGTCAGAAAGTGTAGACAGTACTTCTGGCTGGTGCATTAGACAAGTATTTGCCTTATGATGAGTGGAGCAATTCAAACACTTAAAAAATCAGTGAAATGTTGATCCTGAGCTGAAGGTTGTTATGGTTTGTTATCCACAGCATTTTAGAAGTACTTAGGTGTCAAAAGCTGCACGTGTGTAGCTTGGATGATTTGTAGAAACTCTTAACTGTTGGGAAATTAGCAGAAGTTTCAGCCCAGGTGTTTATCTGGGCTGAAACAAAATCATCATTAGGAGACAAAATCTGGTTCCTGGGCGTGGCTGAGTGCCAAAATAAGATTCTTTAGAGGGAATTTGCTCACCATTGAATTTCCTGGATTTGGAACCCTAAAATGGAAATCTACCAAGATCGTCACATTCCTTTGGAAAAAAATGACTTTGAGCTCTGGAAATGGTTTGTAGAGTTACTGAGATTTGCGTGCCCTTCCAGGTTCACATCAGTGTTAGATCCCTTGTGACTTCACTGCGAGCAGGACTAGGGCCTTTTATTTATGTTCCTTCAACTTAGAGGAAACCATGCTAAAATGTGAACTTAATCTTGAGAGGTTTTTGGAGTGCAGCTGTGCAGGAAGCAGGAGGTGAGGCTAAGACAACATAGCCATGAAGGAAACTGGTAGAAAATCTGTAGGCATGTGCTGCCTTTCAGTATTTTTAGTAGCAGAGCACAACAGCTGTAAACCAGTTCAACTTTCTTTCTATTGTGCCTGGATAATCACAGATTAATTCTAACAAAAGATGAAACTGCCCCAGTTCAGAGTTACCAGTAGCCAAGGTGGTACCATGCTGAAACATTCAACACATCAGAAAAGGTGTTCTGAAGCTTGTGGCATAGGACCTCATAGAGAATGGGAACTTTGTGTAGGTACTGTGCAAAATGTAACTGAGAAAGAGGAACTTTGCTGAAATTAAGTGTGTAGTATGGGGATCCACGTGGTCACTAAAAATCTCATAGTGGTTTGTTGCAGAAGAGGTTGGAAACCACAGCACTTTGGCATATGTTATACATCTGTGGCATGGCTGTCTCAAAGGGACTGTATCTGCATACTGTCTGTGTGACTCCCCTTTTGAGAGCTTTAGGGATTTCACAGCGTGCTAAAAGCCCAGAAATTTGCAACTCCCCTTCCAAGCCAGACAATGGGCCTGTGGCTTCACCAACAATGTGTGACTGCAGAAGCACTGGCTACAGCCCATCTCCAGATTGGACTGGGAAGAGTTAGATCCTGTTGTTCTGTTTTTTATTCTAACATTTATATCCTTTTCACACAGCTTTCCTTATGACTGGCTTTTATTTAGCCCTGAAGCTTAACATTTGGAACTTCTGTTTGTTGGGGTTTTTTCATTATCTTGGAAAATAATGTTCATTCTTCCAATAAGCATCTTTCTTCTGTGTCTTGTTTCATTTTCTATTTTATATGGGTTCTTACCCAGTAGCTCCTTGAAACAGCTGAAGCAATTAAAGCAAACAAGTAACTAACATCTGGTATGTGTTTATTTGCTCTCTTATACTCTCTCTAGGGCAAGAATTGTGTGATTTGGAATGTTACCAGTTTATTATGTTATCTATATTTGAAGAAGGTCAAAGAGGTTAATGTTGCACTTCGCGTGGAGATTTACAAAGTTCACGGTAGTTCGGTGTTCTTAGGATGTTCATGGCACGGGCCTTAGTACTCCAGGAAAACATCATTCCCAGCTGAGCACAGTTTACCCTTGAGGAAGAAGCTTCCTGAGTGAGTAAAGGGTTTCCTTGAGTAGAGAGCATGTTGTGCTGAGACAGAAGCTGTCATCTGTGGTCATTGCCCTGTGGCTTGAGTCACTTGTTAAAATGACACAAATTGTTCTGATGGTAACTGGCACAACGATATCCTGGTCCGTGGCTCAGGAACCAAGGTTTCTGCAAGTCAAACAGACATTCTTCAGATGATGAAGCTCTTCTTGACATAGTTATCGTGAATCTTTCCTGTACATTCTTTCTGTAATCTAAAAATCACTTAATAGTAGTAATACATTAAGCAGGTTCTGGATCATGATCTTTCTAAGCAAGATCCACTTTCTCTCTGTATCTTGCACAAATTATGACTCCAGTACCCTCAAAATAAAGCAGTAAATTATTGCTCACTGAATTTATTATACAGAGCAATTTCATGGAGGCACCGTTATGAATATAATCTGCATAATCGATACGGTTTTATATTGCTGTCTCAACAATAAGTCAGTCTAGTGTACTAAAAATTTGCTGGACACTAAGGTTTTGATTTAGTTATTTCAGAGTAAAACTTGCTTTGTATTTGTCATTATTTGTCATGGTCAGAAGTGCCCCCAGACAGAAGGGTAATGTCTTTAAGCTGAATGAGGGTAGATTTGGATTAGATATTAGGAAGAAATTCTTTACTGTGAGGGTGGTGAGACACTGGCACAGGTTGCCCAGAGAAGCTGTGAATGTCTCATCCCACTTCATCCAGAAGTGTTCAAGGCTGGGTTGGATGGGTCTCTGAGCAACCTGGTCTAGTGGAAGGTGTCCCTGGCCTTGTCAGGGAGGTTGGAATGAGATGATCTTTAAGGTCCCTTCTGACCCTAGCTATTCTATTGTTTTATGACTCTACGATCTGCGATCTTGCCTGTTTTTTATAGTGGTCACTTACACTGCCAGTGTTCTTATGTTAATGAATTGCTAGAAGTGGAGATTTTATTGACTAAAATGGATCAATAACTGGAGGTTTTTGTGTCTGAATATACTTTGACTTCCAGTCACCCCAGTCCAGATTTATGACTTTTTTTTTTTTTTTTTATATATAGTGCTATAAAACAGAGCTTGGCTCTAGATCCTGAGTGAAGTGTGGTAATGTTTATCAGATGAGTCTTGCTGCCCTTCTTCTGTGAGGAGAGATCAGTGCTCTTATTTTACATCTTAACGATTCCTAAAAACTGAAGCCTTGGGAAATGCCTGGACCAAATGTGTCTTACAAGCATTCTATTAGCTAGCAAATAAATACCTGCCTTCAAATTAAATCTTAAGGTGCAAAATCATTTCTGTGTTGCCATGATTTAATCTCAGTCAGCAGCTCAGCCCCATGCTCACTCCCTCCCAGTGGGATGGAGCAGGGTTTTTTACCAGAGGGGTAAAAAGAGAAGACTTGTGGGTTGAGATAAAAAGGATTTAATAGGTAAAGCAAAGGCCACACACATGAGCAATAGAAAACAAGGAATTCATTCGCCCCTTCCCATGGGCAGGCAGGTGTTCAGCCATCCCCAGGAAAGCAGGCACCATCACATTTAATGGTGGCTTGGGGAGACAAACACCATCACTCTGAGTGCACCTCCCTTTTCCTCTTCTTCCCCCAGCTCTACATGCTGAGCATGACACCATACGGTGTCATTCTTAGGACAGGAGAATTTTGATGCTATCTTACCACATTTCAAATAAATTGATTTCCATATTGAATTGAAATAAATTAGCTTAGTGTGCATCAATTAGTGCTTAAGAGATGAAAAAAAAATTTGCTCTCCTCATGATGTGAAGTTATATATAATCTGATGGCAAGTGTAAGAACTGCCAGTTTTGACTTGACAGCAATTTCTCCTTGAAAGGAAAGCAAGAAAGCAGTTCTGTAAAAGTTTACTTACTCACTAGTAACTACAATCACCTTTTGAATTCAGTTTCAGCTGAATTTATAGTAAATTATGGAAACATTTAAACATCCTCCTGTCCATCTGCAGGTGTCCACAGTTAGTTGTTGAGGAAAAATTACTGTGGAAGTTCCATCTCTGAAAGCTCCTGTTTCCAGAAATAACACTTCAATGCCAACTTCTCAACATTGCTGTAGTGGCTGTAGCTATGTTGTGGCAGAATAGGAATTGCTTCTGGAACTTACCAATGTTGTAAGAGGGTTGTGGCACTTCAGGTGAGTAGGAAGGCAGATAGAAAAATACCTGAGGGAGTGCAGATACCCAAATACATACTGCAGCATTCTGAAGTCAGGAATTGAAAAACTTCAAATGCAGTTTTGATATGTTTTCAAGAACACAGAATGCTCTTGTGTGGATTGCTCTAGAAGTAAATCAATTGATATATCAACAGGAGTAATTGCAGTCCACATTCGAGCAAATAACATTGGAACTAGTGCATTATAAGTTGCAACATCATATAAATGATTCCAACTCAGCTGAAACTGTAATTGAGAGAAATCTGCTCAAAAGTTTTGTCCTAAATGTTTTGATTGATTGACAAGTTTTCTCTTTAAATTAAAGATTTTTTGCATCATTGAAGTACACGGATTTCAAGACCATTAATTTCGGTGTGATAGTAGAATAGAGACTGATTTGCAGATGAATGCAGTATTCTTCCTTCACACTGATAAAAAGGAGACCTAAACCCCAACCTGTTGCTTTCAAATTTGTAAAGCTGTAAACAAAACTGATTTAAAACAGCACCTGTGAAATGCTGAATAAGGGTATTCATCAGTTAGTTTCTTTTTTTGTTTGTTTTATTACAGCATTTCACAGTAACCAGAGATGGAGAAAAGAATGTATCACAAGAGCAAAACTGAATTAAATGCTCTAACGATGTCTTATGTTCTTTTCAGGTTCAATGTAATCTCATTGGGCAACAGCAGTGGAATTCGTCTGTCCAAAATGGTTTATGGTGAATTTTTCCGCAGACCTGGCAAAGATGCAGAACTTATCAATTTGAATGTGGGTGGCTTTAAGCAATCAGTGGATCAAAGCACATTGCTCCGATTTCCCCATACCAGACTCGGAAAACTTCTCAAATGCCATTCAGAAGAGGCTATTCTAGAACTGTGTGATGATTATAGTGTGGCAGACAAGGAATACTACTTTGACAGGAATCCTTCCTTGTTCCAGTACGTTCTGAATTTTTACTATACGGGCAAACTTCATGTTATGGAAGAACTTTGTGTCTTTTCCTTCTGCCAGGAAATAGAGTACTGGGGGATAAATGAGCTGTTTATTGATTCCTGCTGCAGCAATCGGTACCAAGAACGGAAAGAAGAAGGTCCTGATAAAGACTGGGATCAGAAGAGCAACGACAGTATGGACTCCTCCAATGAAGAGTCATCCATATTTGATAAAGAGCTAGAAAAGTTTGACAATCTGTGTTTTGGTGAAATAAGAAAGAAGATCTGGGTCAGAATGGAAAATCCCGCATACTGCTTGTCTGCCAAGTTAATTGCCGTGTCATCCCTCAGTGTTGTTCTGGCATCAATTGTGGCCATGTGCATTCATAGCATGCCAGAATTTCAAAGGCTGGATGCCAATGACAGGGAGATTGGAGACCCTGTGCTGGAAGCTGTGGAGATTACGTGCATCATCTGGTTTACTGCTGAGCTAGTGATCAGGCTCTTCACCGCTCCAAGTCAAAAGAAGTTCTGGAAGAAACCACTGAACATCATTGATTTCGTCTCTATTATCCCATTTTATGCCACGCTGGCTGTGGACACGAAGGAAGAAGAAAGTGAAGATATTGAGAACATGGGGAAAGTGGTTCAGATCCTGCGGTTAATGAGGATATTTCGCATCCTGAAACTGGCCAGGCACTCCGTAGGACTGCGGTCTTTGGGCGCCACTTTGAGACACAGCTATCAAGAAGTTGGGCTTCTGCTTTTGTTTTTGTCAGTTGGGATTTCTATTTTCTCAGTGCTTGTCTACTCAGTGGAGAAAGACGATGACTCATCAGAACTGCAGAGCATCCCTATTTGCTGGTGGTGGGCAACCATCAGCATGACCACTGTTGGTTATGGGGACACTTACCCGGTCACACTTGCTGGAAAGCTGCTCGGCACCCTCTGCATTATCTGTGGGATCCTAGTGGTAGCACTTCCAATCACCATTATTTTCAATAAGTTCTCTAAGTACTACCAAAAGCAAAAAGCTATTGATAGAGACCAGTGCAACAATGATCGCAAAGAGAAAAGAAATGACCTACCCTACTTTAACATTAGGGATATTTATGCAAAAAAGATGCACTCCTTCATTTCTAGCCTTTCTTCAGTAGGAATTGTAGTCAGTGACCAAGATTCAACAGATGCCTCCAGTATCCAAGATATGGAGGATGTTTATAACACAGCATCTTTAGAGAATGGTACAGGAAAATGAGTTGAATCCTGATTGCTTCTCTTTATTTCTCTTCTGATTCTTGGTAAATGTGGACTTAAAAACTTCAGTGAATGCATTAAGAGCAGTTGATTCTCAGGGTACTTAACTCTCAGCCATATTTGGACATTCTTTGCTCTGAGGATGCCATAAAAGCTTCATTGTTTATACGAGGCTTTAAAATATGCCTCATGTAGTGGTTTAGTTTTTACACAACTAATGTTATGCATTTTTGGGGACACAAAGTTGGGAGAAGAGTTTTAAATGTGAGACAAGTGGTTTTTTTTGATTTTGTGGGTGTTGTTTGATTTGTCATTTGTTTTTTCCCCTGTGGCAGTCTCATATTTTACACAGAATTTGCTTTTATAATTTGCTGCTCTTCAGGTAGAGATGTATTACAAACATGTAAGAACTATTGCACAAGTTAGTGAAGTTTTTACCTGAAAATACATTAGATAAATGAAGGAATTGTGTACATGTAAAACTGTGCTCACTAACACATTTATGTAATTTTAGAGTTGGAAACCCATTTCCTAAGTTGGGGCAGAAAATATATTGGTAAATACTGTTTTTACTCCATGGAAGCATAATATTTATTAATTTCTTTCCAAAAGCACAATACATTTTCAGTTTATTAAAATAAATTATTCCCATTGTGCCTTTATTTTTCCTAGGATCCAGCCATGGCCAAGCTCTATCAGGTCCTAAAAGTTTTAAGTCATAAGTCCCAAGATGAAGTGTCTGGTATGTGCAGGGATAGGAGCTTTTTGTACCATTTAGCCACCTCTCCTGCCACTGTGACCCTGAGCAATTCTGGTGCCTGGAGGGGATCCTGCTGTGATTAAGGCCACCCTGGTGGCTTCCCCAGGGACTTTGATTTGTGGGCACTGAAGCAAATATCTGTGGTGGTCTTTAGAAGTTACTGCTCCCTGCTGCCAGCACTGATCCTTGCTGGGTTTGCTGCCTCAGTGGTAGGAGCAGTGTGAGCAGCACCCGGGCTGTGCTGGGGCTGTGCTGAGCCGTGGAGATGTGAGGACCTGCTCTTCTCTGCCGTATTTTGCCCATCAGAGATGTAGGGTGGGCATTGCGAGTGGGCACCCGTATTGAAACTATTTCAGCTCATTTTTCTAAAGCTCATCTGCTGGCGGTGGCAGCCTTCCTGGTGTGTGCTATGGGCTGGAGCAGTGCTCACTGCTTGGCTGAGTGCTGCAGCTCTGTGCGTTCCCCTCCTCTCCAGGGATTTCTTAAACAGCCAGCTAACACTGCTCTGTTTCAAACAGGATCTTCTAGGGCTTTTTAAAAGTGAAGCCAGTCCTTGAGCTTAGCGTAAAGCAGTGCTGGAGAAGCTCAAGGACCTTAGAGTGTTCAGTGGACCTTATAGCCCATAGTGTTTCTGAACACTCATTTTCTTTCATTTGTCTTGTGTCTAAATTAGATGCTCGGCAACGGAGAATCGAAGACACTGTGATGTCCATATTTTCCTTAAAGAGAGGTTTGATTTTTTTTATTTCTTTTAATATTATTGGGTCAAATACAGAAGCCTGTACTGAGCTTCTAGTCAAGATCAAACTCCGTAGGAATTTACTTCAGAACTGAGTAAGGTGCCAGAAGATGGCAATTGATTTCAGCCACTGCAGAAACTTGATTTTTCATGTGTCTGCCAGATTTTCTATTGCAAAATACATTAAATAAGTAACTGAGGTGCACTTAGATTTACTAAGGCACAGAGCTCCAACCTCTTTCTGAGATGGAGAAACAAAAAAGAACAGGATCGACCTAAACATTGTACAGATGTGTCTCTCAGGGTTTCTGTGCATCAATATAGTCATGTGGGACTTAAAGAAAATATTTTGAGCTTTGGAGAAACCTCAGAATTTGACTTGTTACTTGCTAAGTGTTGTAAAGGTATGTGGTGCTTCACAGACAATTAAAGATAATTCTTCCCACAGTTAGTGTAGGAATGACAAAAGGCAAAGTTAGGCTAAATTTGTTCTTACTGAACAATTAACATTAAAAAGATGCAATGATACAAAATGCTAAGTATGTTTGTGTATATGAATCTAATATACACAGCAATTATAAATTACCAGCAGAGTAACAGCAAAAAAGTTACTCTCTATCCAAAGAAAATCTCTTGGTGGTTTCCATGTAAAGATATATTTACATATATATTACATTGCCACTGAAGATCAAAAGCAATGACAAATACTGTAATGCAACAAAACCTGCAAGAAATTGTATTAAATAGTTGAAAAAGTGCTACTGAAAAAATTCATTTTGTGTATCAGGCATTACTCAAGGATCACAGAATATACAACTTTGTGGATTAAATTTTATTGGCTGGTAATTTGTCATAAAGTTGATAAGCTTTTGATGGAACTCATGTATCAGTCTTAAGGCTTTTTAAGTTTCTCTGACTTTCTTTGTGCATTGGTAGAGCTTGCAGCAAAGTGAGATATATTTTTTGGAACACATCAGAAAGTGAAGTACATATCCTCCTGCCATTTAGTGTGCACTATTTTGCTTTCTGTGATGAGATCTTGGCCTTTTGCAAATCAGTTGTATCTTAAAAATGGCTTTCTTGTATCCTTATCCCCTTGCTGGAATAAATCCAGCACCTTGGTTTCACACAGTGTGATTGTGAGCAGGATGTGAGCTGTGTTTCATGCCCAAAGATACTCCTCTCAAGGCAGAACTGCAGTGCTGTGACATGCACTGGTAGTAGAGAGTGTCACAAGCCTCGAATTCCAGAAGGAAGCAGATGAGAACAAAGACTGAGATACTGGACATTCTAGGGGATTGTTTCTTACTGAATTTGTCTTCTTCATTGGTCTACAGTGGCGTATTATTGATTTGTGATATCAATGTCAACAGAAGGTATATTGGATATTGGTTTTTTTTCCTGAACCACATGTTTTTTGCTTTAAAAATGCTTCCTGAATTCTCACACCTAGCTGCTCTGTTTCAGACACCAAAACACAAAGATTACCATTCTGACATGCATCCCATTTTGTATGGGAGAGATTTGTTTGTTTACATACAAAACAATTTACTGGCATGTTGTTGCTTTCTTTGTCTTGATGCCAAACTCTTCCCTTCTTCAGTATTTCCACAGGAGCATCCACCTTTGCATGTTTTTCCCTACTGTATAATGGGAAGGCAGCACTGCAATGCATTGCAGCTCTGTTTGAGAGGTTTCCAACTGTCACAGAGAGGTATCACCCACTGCCCACAGCTCCTGCCTTGCTGGGGGCAGGCTCTGGCACTGGCACTGGTTTTTGGGGGATGTTAGTAGAGGAAAAAGCCCACTGTAAAGGAATTGGAAAAGAGAAATGGGAGAAGGCAGGAAGCTGTCAGTCAAAAGGGATGGTGAAGAAGCATGAGAGGACCTCAGAAGAAGGGAAGGAAAAGAGGACGAAGTTGACAGAAACAGTCCTCACTTCTTTTCACTTATTTCCTAGTTTTTTTTCCACCAGTGCTTTTCTCCCCTTTCCTTTCTTCCCCCTTCCAGTCCCTTCCTGCTCCTACCCTGGCCCCCCTTCCCAACCAGCCTGTGATCCAGCAGTCTGTTTATGTCCAAAAATGAGGGTCTTTCTGAATCCAGAAAGGCATGTTCCATCCACATGGGTAGCAGCAAGCAAAACTTAGCAGGGATGAAATTAGTGAGCACAAGCAGTGCTTTTTGTAAGAAAAGTGATGATGTTGCTCAGATTGTGGAACATAAATGTGGGGTAAATAAACATCACATCTATGTCAGGCCTGTAAAGGAAATACCACTTATGGCTTAGGTAGAAATTCACAGTCCACAACCTCCTCATTGAGAGGAAGAGGAGGGGCAGGCACTGATCTCCACTCTGGTCACCAGTGACAGGGCCTGGGGGAATGGCCTGAAGTGGTGTGAGGGCAGGTTTATGCTGGATATCAGGAAAATGTTCTTCACCCAAAGGGTGGTTGGGCACTGGAAGAGGCTGCGCAGGCTGGTGACAGCATGAGCCTGACAGAGCTCAAGAAACATTTGGAAAATGCTCTTGGGCACATGGTGTGATAACTCGGGTGTCCTGTGCAGGGCTGGGAGTTGGACTTGATCATCTTTGTGCATCCCTTCCAACTCAGCATATTATGTGATTCTGTGATAATGCCAGATACTACCATTTAAAAGCAGACTTGTTGTTGATTCCCATGTGAACGGGTTACTGTCAGGGACTGCTGAGAGTATCAGGCAGATTTGACTGGCAAATGCAGTGCACGGGCTCACAGCATGCCAAGGGCTCCTGACAGGCTGCTGTGTATTAATACATTTATTCATTTCCACATATTCCTAACATCTAGAGCAAGTGACAAAAACCCACTAAGCTGTGGAGAGCTTCTCTAATATTTTTTGATTAGCTGACAGTGTTTGTGAAGCTGCTAATACCTCTTCATCCAGAAGAGGACATTTCTCAAACAAAATCACAATAACCCTGAGCTGGATGTGCAGCTTGTGACTGATAGCAGCAGCTCGGTCGCAGTCAGTAAATAATGCTGTCTGGTGCTGTGTGGCTGCAGTATTGTTGCCTGTATTTCTGGAATGTTTATGCTCTGTCAATCAAGAGACAGCAGAGGCCATTAAAACCATCTTGGCACTTTCCAGCTGCACAAGAATTGCAGCATCTCTTCTAAGCACAATGAAATGTCATGGCTTGCTGAGACCTTCTCTTTTAATTTCGTGCATAGTTGTAGTTAATTTTTCCTGAGGAGCCTATGGTCCAAGCACAGTCTGGCAGAAGAAAAGGTCACTATATGTGTCTCTAGAAAGTTACAAGATGTTACTGACTTTAACTCAGGGTAGTGCCCTCCCATCTCACTCAGCTCAGCTCAGGTGGTGCATAGAGTGGTAATTCGCTGTGGAATTGGCTGATGGCTCTTACAGGTAGGTGAGGAGTAAAGGCAGAGCTCCTTGGGGCTGGGTATAATTTATATGTAATTGTATATCTGCCCTCCGGACAGAGCTCATTTAGGTATATAATATGATCAGAAAAGGTATGACACTTTTGCTGAAAAAACACCTACATTTCATATCTTTTTAATGTATACATTGGAGGGAGCAGCCTTTGCTTGTGTTTTTAATGAGGTCAAGGGCTGTGACTCAGAGGTTCTTTCATCCACACATACATCAGTTTTCTCCAAATTACATATGCCAGTGGGAGGGAGAGACTTTGCAGCATCCCTAACAGATCCATGAACCTTTAGCCAAGGATTTGGGTTCCCAGGATGAGGGCTGGTGGTGGTGGGGGAACATTAGGTGAGGGAGAACCCATAGCATGTTGTTTCATGTGGTCTTCTTTGGACTTTCCCAAAAAGCCTTGCTAGCTGTCCGTTAAGAGTCAGTAATGACCTGTAAGTGGAATTTCAGCCTCCTGTAGTAATTTTAAAAAACACAATAAAATATGAGAGGGAGGAAACTGGTGCTGGCAAAGAGGCAGGTGCAATATGCTGACAGTACTTTTATAACCCAAATTTGCATTATTTCTTGGCTTGTAAGCCATATAAAATATTCTTACTCTGTCATGTGTTGTAAAATCTGCCCCTGTGCATTAATACAAATAGAATAATGGAGCCAAGTCCTGGAATTACAGCATTAGAGATGGGAAAAACAAAAAATCTTGGCTTGGAGAAATTGCAGAAATACTGTTTAGCTGCCACTGCTGTTTTATTGTTGCAGCTGCCTCAGTGGTGAGAAGGAGCAAGGGACCATGCACAAGCAGTGGTATGCAGGCTCCCTTTTCTTCCTTTGCCTGTCTAACACTGACCATACAGGCTGAGGGGCCCCTATAGCCTCGAGGGCTGCTCAGCAGACCCTTCCTGGGGCCAGGTGTGGAGAGGGATGTGGTTGTGTGGGAAAATAATGAGGTCTGTATGAAATAGCCTTTGGGGAGGTAAAATAGTATCACGGAATGTGGTGTTGCCACCCTCCTACATCTCTATAAGACCCAGGAGAGAAAGCAGAAACGAAGAAGGGTCAGATATTTAACAGCAGCCATTTGAAGGCTACTTTGTATTGTGTTAATCCAAGGGCTGAATCCCAGGTAGAATTCTGTATTTAGCCTTGAACCCATTCTATGAGGTGGAATAATGCATTATCTTCCCACAGGCTTGGAGTTACAGCTAGTTTCTAAGCCAGTTTCTAGATGTGATGCTGTCGCTGCCTTTCAGGCTGACTGGACTTTGTACTTTTCTGAAGCATTGCACATCCTTGCAGCTTCTATCCCATTTTCTAGAAACCTGGAAACTGTAAGCATGAAAAAGTTCAGAGTAGTTTCTCTAGCTCAATATTATTTTTTGACACCATCAAATGACATGTCATGGAAATGACATGTCCATTGCATGGAAAGAGATTTTCCCTGCTCCTGAATTGTGAACTTTAGGACTTTAGGGTTTTTTTAAAATAAAGTATTTGAAGAGCAGCCTAGGCCCTTAGACCTAATTTTATTCCATGTAGTGTAACCTCAAGTACACTCAAGTATCCATTTCTTTCGTTCACACCGTTGCAGTCTTACATATTCGGTTTGTGTATCTTTGGGAAAAAAAGTGCTGAATAAATAATTCCAAGCGCCAAAAAGCTGGCTAAATGCTCATGGAGTGAATTCCTTATGAACCAGAATGATCTTGGTGTCAGACAGCATGGCTTCATAAGCCTATTCTGTGGAAAGCAAAACACTTCTTACTTCTCTAAATATTCCAGGGGGGATGGAATAACAGTCTTGCTGTTCTGTGGTGATGGAGAACACTGAATGAAGTGAAAAGCACAATGAGGTTAAGGTGATTAAAAAGGACCATGACTTTTGTAAACATCCCACTTCCCTTGGGACAATAATTTTCATGTTGTTCCAAGTACTTTTTTTTTTTAAAGGCAAAAATATAACATACCAAAACCACAGCACTGTTTTTCCTTGCTGGGTATTTTAAAGATTAAATTAACTCCAGTTAGAAGTATAGAAAGAGAGCTGGCTGGTGGGTAGGGTGGGGCAGGGGAGGGGGGGAGATGTGTGTGTAGTTTTTATAATTGATTTTTATATTCTATGCTTTTGCCTTTGGCATCACACATATTTGCACGTGCATTTTTTTAATTATTGACTGAAGAATCAAAATAAATAATAGACAATCTTTATCTGTAGATTTCTTTTAGGCCTCCGAATGTGAAGGTAGTTAGATTTCAGTCTTGACAGTGAATTTAAAAACTCATCAGAAGCCTTCCTAAGCAACATGTGAATTTACGCATAGGTATGGCACATTTAATGTATCTCAAGCCACAAAACTAAAACTCTGGCAGTGAATGAAGGGTTAAGAAAAATTCAGATGTTAAATCTGGTTCTCTTCTAGTTGCATATTCTGGTGCACTAATGTACTCTTGGCCCTTTGGCTGCCTCTGTAAATGGGAGTCTAATGCTTCTGTAATTTCATGTATCTAGCCACACACAGACTGCCTGGACAGCTGTCAGAGCGTTATTGTGCAGGCTTTTAGCTGCCACCAAAGGTAACCTCTGCTAATCTGCCCAGGAGCTGCTGCATTCCAAAGGTGCGCAGGGAGAACAGGCAAGTGGGACTGTGGGGCTTTGCCACAGGCACTTGCAGCAGAACTGCTGGGTTTTGTTGGCCTGCTTTCCCTGTGTTGTCACCTGCTGAAAACACCTGTATTCTCCATTTCATGTGTTAATTAGTCCCCAGATTTATGGTATCTGGAAAGGATTTGTAAAGCACAGGTGCTCCTTGAACCCAAATACTGACATGAGGCTGGAGAGGTGGCGCAAAATTTTTTTTGCCCTGGCTTTTCTGCCTTGTCATAGGCGGTAATCACTGGGCAAGAATGGGAGTGGCATAACAAACTTTAGCATTCTGAGAGCCTTTAGGGCCACTGAGAGTCCCTATGAAAATAAGCATTGAAGGGACCTGGAGACTGGGGTAGGGGATTTGTGTGCTGGATGTGCCACGCAGCTCTTGTATGCTCTGTGCTCCAGGTGATGGGTGGGAAGAGGACATCTCTGCACCAGTGGTTTTCTGCTGCTCAGGTGGCACTGACTGCAGCCTTCTTTGCCCTCTCCACAACGTCCTTCTCAGTGCAATGCCCATTTCTGCAAGTGTTAACATGCTTCCTCAAATCTGAAAACAGACAAGAGATGTAATGAGAGCAACTGGAAGGAGGTAACATGTCATTGCTAGCTGAGACAGTCATTTTCAGGAAGGCTTCCTTCACTGTACAAGGCTTCTTTCCTAACACTGGGGGGTAACTGGTGCAAGCTCTTAAGCTTGAAGCAGTTCTTACACTCACCGGTTTCCAGACGTGCTCAGTGCAAGTGTTGCAAGCAGACATTCTCCCAGAGCTCTGCACTTGATGCCATCCTGCTCAGTGCACAACCAGGATCCTCTCCCCCATGTTGCAGCTCACTGGCTTTTAAGTTAAGGTCCCTCATATTATTGGTTACATGTCATTAACACTCATCTGGGAACAATTCTAAGTAACTAACAGCCTCCTAACTGGTGCAGCTGTGTTCTTCTTCCTGACTGGCTGTCGGTTTCCACAGGCTTCCACAGTAATGGGATAGGAAAGAGGGCCTGATGGCAAGAGCCATGTCTGTAGAGAGAACATGCTGCAAAGATGCTTTCTTGGAAAATCTCACCTTTCATGTCTTGAAGCTTTTCCTCTCCTCAACTCCCATAGAGAATCAAACGGTGGTTTGCGTTGGAAGAGACCTTAAAGATCATCCAGTTCCCACTCCCTGCCATGTGCAGAGATACCTTCCACTAGACCATGTTGCTCAAAGCCCCATCCAACCTGGCCTTGAACATTTCCAGAGATGAGACACCCACAGGTTCTCTGGGTAACTTGTGCCAGTGTTTCACCACCCTCATAGTAAAAAAT
Source organism: Picathartes gymnocephalus (assembly GCA_013390045.1). Taxonomy (NCBI): domain Eukaryota; kingdom Metazoa; phylum Chordata; class Aves; order Passeriformes; family Picathartidae; genus Picathartes; species Picathartes gymnocephalus. The sequence continues at coordinate 185,565 of WEKY01026498.1, forward strand.
CTTTTCCTTATATCCAATCTTAATCTACCCTCTGTCAGTTTAAATCCATTCTCCCTCGTCCTATCACTACATGCCCAGGTAAAATGTCCCTCTCCAGCTCTCTTATCGTTCCCCTTTGTCTACTCAAGGCCACAATTAAGGTCACATTTGAGCCTTCTTTGCTCCTGAGAAGGAGCTGAAAATCAGCTGGATTTGGGCTGAGTAACCCCAGCTCTCTGTCTTCATAGAAGAGGTGCTCCAGCACCTCTGATCTGATGATCCTTGTGGACTTTTCTGGACCTGCTCCAACAGGTCCATGTCCTTCCTCTGCTGGGGACACCAGAGCTGGATGCAGCACTGCAGATGGGGTCTCATGAGAGTGGAGCAGAGCTCCCCTCCCTCACCCTGCTGCCCACAGTGCTTTGGATGCAGCCCAAGATGCCATTGGCTTTTTGGGCTGCAAGGGCACGTTGCAGTCAGCTGAGCTTCTCATCCATCAACACCCCCAAGCCCTTCTCCGTTCTAAATCCAGTCTCTGCCCTGCCTGCACTTGTACTTGGAAGTACAAGGACTGTGTGTCTTAGCATAGCTTCTGCAAAGTGTCTTCTCCCTTCTTGTGGTCATTATGGAATAGATAAACCATTGTGGAATGTAACCTGGGAGATAAATTTGTTTTGGGAAGGGAACAGTCTAGCTCACTTGTGGTCTTTGTTTTCCTTTTGATTCTGTACTTCACTGCATCCAATTGGGCTTTGGCAACAAATACCCCCCTTCTATACATGCAGCATGTGCCAGGCTTTATAATCCATCCAATGTTCCCAGCTATTCAGCAAACTAAAAGCAAACTGAAGTGAATAAGGTCAGAAGAAATGCTTTGTATTGCTAAAATCCTGTTCTTCTGCATATAATTCCAGTATCCAGTTCCTTTAAAATGCAGATGACTTCCCCATCACAAATCTAGTCCACCATACAAAAAAACCCCATTTGGAATAGGCCTTACATGGGCTGATTGATTGTTTATTTTTGGACGAAGATGAAAAAGAGAAGAAAAATGCTTGGCTTTACTGTGGTGAAAAAGGCAAGCAGAAATATTTGAATAGTAACTCTCATGGCCATATAATTCCATAGTTATCAAAGTGATCATTGTTGGGTGAGATCATCGAAAAAGAAGCTATATAGACCTTTGAACATAAACGTAAGGAAAAGTAAAAAAAAAAAATTGCTGGCTCTTTTCTCTCTGATTCCTTTTGTGGAGGTTGAGATTTCTTTCTCTTGGCAAGTCAGATGATGAACCACTTGTTAATTAAGTGGTTGAAAGGTATAGTTGAAAAAGGAGCTTGGAATCTGAGACAGCTCAGCATGGAGGAAACCACCTCTGTGATCAATCTTGTCAGGTTTTGACACCTTAATTAAAAGTTATCTTTGGCAGTGCAAAGGCAGCTAAGTGGTGGGAAAGTGGGCACTAAGCATTTTGTTGTGATCATTTGGGAACAAGAGTGCTGACGGAATCAGCAGCCAATCCTGCTTCCATCAGGACGAGAGCATGGTGGGCACTGCAGTACCGCGGGCTCGGAGCATCGGGACAGATCCGGGCTGGATCCAGGATCCCTTACCACAGTGAAACAGCTCAGGGCTACAAAACATTGCAGCCCTGGCTGGAGTTCCATGAGATCCTGTGCCAGCCATTCTGTCACACAGCACTTCTGGTCTCCATCACGTCTTTTGCCTCTCTTTCTGACATTTAAGCTACGTAGGGTGGCAGTGGTCTCTCAGTCTATGCACTCCTTCCCTAGCAGGGAAGGTCAAAAGTGGAGCAGTGAAGTTCTCATCACTGGGAATATGGTGACTTAACTGTAGGGGAGTGGAAAAAGTTGAGGGCCTATTGGAAGAACTGATTTTAGCTTTGGCCAAGTTATTTAACATGAGCTGTCTTTCATGAAATATCTAAGAAAATGAAGGCGTATTAGTTTGAGGGGGAAGAAAAGTGATTGTCCCCTGTGCTGTCCTGTCATAGTTATATAAAAAATAGTGTAATTTATTACACCAAACAATAGATTTTTTTTTTTTTACTTGGCTTCTGAACCAAATTGTTTAAAAAAAATCTGTAATTTAAGACCCTTGAGCTTTTTTACTTTGACTCAATGTTTCATTTGATTTGGAGGAGTTAATTCTTTTGCATCTAATTAAACTTAGGCTGGTTTGATATAAAAAAAAAAGTTTCACAATGAAAAAGTATTTTTTTTTTAGAATATGTTGAAATGAAACATTTCAGCATCATTGGAAACAAGAAGCTCTCAGAAAATTTCACAATGAAATATGCACTGTTCCAAAATCCGTCCTGCCTTTTTTGTTTTGTTTTTGTTCAGTTTGTTTGTTTTGTAGAGGATTCCCACCAACTGTGGGCTGGATTAAGATACAAAGTTTCTCTCTCCATCACAGCCTTTTTCAATGAATTTTCTATTCACAGAAAAATTATTTTCATCTGGTTTTAGCTGTATTCTTTGGAAAATGCTTATTTTCCTTGGCGAAGTCAGAGAAAAAAAAAACCAAAAAACTTTGTCACCATGATTGCTGTCATGGATCCATTGATGTGCATGACACTTCACCAATGACTCAGGTTATTGGTAAAAAGAAATGAATTATCTACTTTACTCAAGACAGAAGATGAAAAGCAGTTATCAGATAATCACATCCTGGTAAAGGAAATGAGTCCATTTTAACAAGTTGATGAGGGAGAGCTTCGTTATGAAGCACAAAAAAAGAAAACACATGAAAAGCCTGTTGGACCCCATCTGCTCATGTGATTCCTTTATGGGAATCTAACTGAAGGCTGATCAGGGAGAAAATCATTGGTTTTTTTAAAGTAATAATTACACATGGAAATGTGTGTTCTTCTGCAATATTTAGCAAGTATGTTTTGAATAGAGTACTCTTCAGTAAATAAACTTGCACCACCCAGTAACTGCGTAATAGCTGGTACGCTGTAGTGTTCTTAAATGCATATGTCAGCTCAAGAGGGAATGTTATAATATTATTACTTAACCTTCATATTTAATCTAGAGAAGAGAAGGCTTGGGCAGTTAGAGAAATCGTATATGAAAGCCTTTTGCAAGAAAAGTGTAGGTTTGGGGGGTTTTTTCCTATTTGTGGCACAAATCTCAAGCCAGTGAGAATGAAGATGAAGGGCTGATGGTAGAAGTGACTCAAGAGTTCCTCCTGTTTGCCTGTGGCCCCTAGCTCAGCCCCAGCTCCAGCTGCTCACCCTCTCAGTCATGCTGATCCATATCTGTGTAGAGAAGATTACTTCATGACACAGGTTTAGAATAACAATAATAATAATTCTCTGCTGAGTGGATGGAAGCGAGATGTGAGCCCAAAAAGTTCAAAAGGCCCTGGATCACTGTCTTCTTGATGGAGACCCAAATCTTTTTTCAGTGACTCTGTATTTGTGGCAGCAGTCCAAATGACAGAATCACAAAATCAGTGAGATTGGAAAAGACCTCTGACCAGGACCATTGAGTCCAACCTATGACTTGCATAATTTGTCAGCTTATTTGGGGTGGGAAAATGTGCTCCACTAGGGTTCTGACTCGGTGGTTTCAGGAAGGACTTTACAGGGCTACCTGTCTATGTCCAGAGGTGTCTCTGGAAACTTGGGTTGTGCCGAGGATAAAACAGCTGGATGGTGGGACCCAGCCTTGTACATTGCATTGCTGTTATGACTGTCTTGGAGTCAAAGGGAGGGGTTCATCTACTTGGTGGCATGGGATAGTGTTTTCCCATGGAAAAGGAAGAAGGACTTTTGAGGATAAAACTGGGAATACATGTCAATAAAAAGTGAAATAATTTTTTACTCAGTAAAAGGTTCCTTGAGAGCCTTGAGATGGAGACACAGAGACAGTCTTCCATGAGAGCAAATTCCATGGCTACTACCACTCTTCTATGTATTTGCTAATTTTTCTTGGTATAGATGATTTTTAGTGTGTGAGCACTACACACACATGATTTGTTTTGCCCTCAGCACAGTTGTAAGGAATTGTTAATTCTATTTCCTCTCTGATTTTAGAAGTGCAATTGCCTTCTTTGTGCTTGGTTCAATTTATCATGCACATATATGCATGTACTGAGAAAGTTTTTGTAGTTTATTTGTTATCATATAGCTATTATCATTTTAATTATGTAAATAGAGGTGAGATGCACTACTGAAAGGAAATTCTGAGCCTTACCTGTACAACATGTTTCATCTGCCAGAAGCAATGTATTTTTATGACTCTGAATTAATCTTTTTTTTTACTTTTTTTTCTTTTTCCCCCTGGAAGCTTTCTTACAGAGGAAATTTCAAAATCCTACCCTTCCATTGTGATTGTGAATGGGTTTTGGTTTTGTTTCAATTTCCATGGCAACAGAAAAATTTATTTAATGACAGTGTTTGAATACAAAAGTCTAATTCCCCTGGGCTCTTTTGAATATGTCAGCTTACATTTTTATCCCCTCAAATGTTTTGAACCTCTGTCCTTAACCCCTTGACTCCATTTAGTTCTGTGAAATCTCTTTCTCCTTAGTCAGGACAGACAGGTTTTTTTCGATTTTTTTTTTTATTTTTCAGATATAATTTGATTCAGTGTGCTGACAGCAGAAATATAGCCACATTATATACTTAGGAGTTCAATTCTTTCCTTAGAGGCATTATTACTTTTTAAATTTCTTCTAAGCACTGAACTTACTCCAAATCTAGTTTCAAGGTTGAATTTTAAAGTCAGGAGCTAACTTTGTTTTGTTTTCCTTACATTCATGTATCTTACAGTGCTTGACATGCTCACCAGCCAGTCCATGAGTGTGCTTAAAGAGTGCCAGCTCCATAATCATTAAACTTTGCACTGAGTCCTCTGCGATTCTGAACAAAATACTTCAATTAATTCCTGAATAGATGCCAGACATCTGTGGTTTGCTGAGCTTCATCATTCACTGTCTGTATGATGAAATCTCATTGTATTTAACAGCTGACATCACTGTTTCACCTAGTTATCTTAAGTACTAGAAAGCTTCAAGATACAAGGTATAAACTCAAGCTGCCTCTAAAGTTTGAATGTGAAGGATGAATAGAAGAAAGTCAGGGACACGACAGTCTTTGCCTACCTGTTCAGCTCCTTCCACAAGCATCAGTGAAATAAATTCCATCTCTGTGTCCCACCAGCAAGTATTTAATCTGTGAATCATACTGTAAATACTGTTGTACCTCTCTGAGCCTGGCCAGTTTCCTTGCTTAGTTCATTTCCAGCTGAGCTGGAATACATGCGTGGCTCCTTAATTGGAGAGGAAGATATTTCTAATAGGTCCCCAAACCTCCCCCTATTTTTTTCCCCTTCTCTGTCAAACCAAACTAAGGCAGCCCTCTTAGCACCTGGCTGTGCAGATCTACATCCTTCCTGGCTTTGATAAATGAGAAAAGAGCCAACAACTCTGACCCGTGAGTTACTGGCAACAGGATAAAGCCCAGAGTGAATTACTGGGGCAGTGCAAACCTTTGAACTCTGCTTTGCCACTACAACAGTTGTAGAATTAAGGGAAAAACTGAAAAAACCTGATCTGCTTGGAATACAGCTTCTGGGGATAGATTGCCTCTTTGGAGGACAGCTGGTATCCATAATAGGCATTTCCAGGTGCTTCCTAACTGTTAGAGAAAGTTGTGCTGTTAGAAGGTAACTTTCATTTCATTAAGACATTAATAAGATTTAACTCCCAGCATTGCCTATTTGGGCACTTATATGCAGTCTTTTTTCATTTATAGTCTTTTGCTATATTTATCCATGCCTTTGGTGTAGTTGCTTATTATTAATAGATATTTATATTATATAGACTTTGTTGATGCTGATACAAATGAGTTTTCTGTTGAGATCTGAGCTTAATGCACTCTGCAGTACTGTTTGAAAGTCATGATAAAGCTGCTCTGCAATTTTATTTTTTGCTCTCAGTGAAATATAACCAGCTTGTATTCATTACCAGCATAGATATTTATAACTATATCTGATTTTTTTTTCTTAGTTGTTAGATGTTTTATTGCTTTTCTTGCATGGATTATCTGAGAAAACTGCATAGGCTCTAAGTTGTGAGAAGAGTCAATCCTTATATCTTACTATGTACCAAGCAAACCTATCATGTTGCTCAGCTGATTTGAGAGTTGTTTTTCTTTTAGATAAATATTTTTAAGACTGTATCTATTTATGACTTTAGCCCCTTGTGAATGGTTACTGGAGGTCATCTGTTCTTGGTTCAAAAGTATCTGTTAATCATGCAGAAAAGGGAGCATGGGTGAAACATAAGGATTTCTTCCTGTGGGAAAGTGAGCAATCATTTTTGTTCTAGATTAGTTCATTAGAAACTGAAACTGTATTACAGTCCATGCCTTTGTAAACATTTAAAAGAACATTTCCAATTTCTGAAGGTGTAGTGAAGCGATTATGTTTTCCAGCATCTATTCCTTCTCAGTCATAAAACTTATCCTTTAATGAATATTGGAAAGCCATTTACAATATAAAGTCAAATGCCAGCAAAAAATATATACTGCTTCTTTTGCTTAAGTATCTAACGATTTTTGATGTTTCATTTTCATTTCTTGACGTATTCAGGTAGGTGGTACTCAAATAATTCTTAAACCCCAGAATTTTCATTGTGTGCCAAATGAATGTGCATCTTTAGTAAATACTGTAGGCATTAGAATAATCCAGAATACTTTGTATCAAAATATCTTTATTTTTTCCTGACCCTTCCATAAAAATATTTTAGCACATTAGAAAGCTGAAGCTGTGGTGGCTGTGAAGGATTGACAGAGGTCCTGCTCTCGGCAACACTTGGGCTGAAAGAAAAACAGAATCTACAGCCCAGTCTGAACGCCCTGGCAGGACAAGGGGGGAAGGACTTCTCCTCCCAGGCTGGGAATGAGCTTTGGTTGTTCTTTGGGGGTCACTGGCAAACAGAGGTATCTGTGTGGTTCCCAGCCAGAGGAGGTCTCACTTGAAAGCTGGTGGGTGGGTTTGGGAAGCCCAGGGCAAAGCTTCTGCCAGGCTGAAGCTGGAGGAGGGCAAGGTGCAAGGGCAGAGGTCCTGGAGTGAAGTGATGGAGAGAGCTGCTCAAGGACTTCCTCCTCTCTAAACTCTTGGGAGTGGCACAGGTAGCCTGGAGCCAAAGAGTGATATCAGGAGTTAATTGTATCCAAGGACAAGAAAATCAATTTCCAATTATTTTACAAACTGCATTTTTTTCAGAACTTTTCTTGTTACCTGTCATCTGCATTAGAAAAACTGCTTGAATTTCACTGTTGGTACAAAGACCATCACAGATTTACAGATGAAACCAAGAGGGGCAAGGAGCCCGAGTAGTCACAGCTTTGCTCATTTTAATAATCCCTATACTACAGACCACTCCAGTCCTTCTGTTTCTGGTCCCTGTTGATGGGAAGTGTTTGTAAATTTGCTTTTGGAAAGGTCCTGTGCTCTAGGTCAGCATGGTTTCTGTGTCTTCTCTCAACAGAGGAGAATATTAAAGCTGTCCCACAGGGCACGTTGGCCTTTCCAGGGGAAGGGCGTTCTGGCTTACTGTAATACTGTCTGGAAAAAAAAACACCAGATCTACTATACTTCTATATCCCTCTTTTAATGAATTTTGTCTCTAAATCCTTTTAATCCTTTTTTTTGTTGTTGTTGTTGTTGGGTTGGTTGTTTTTTTTTCTTTCCTTTCCTGAGAGAGTATGGATAGCAGCACTCCATCAGCATTAGAAAAATACAATTTTTGTTTACTTTGTTACTTTGTGACAGCTGGCTTTGAAAAAAGCATGGATTGATTTTATCTGAACAGCAATTATTTCCATTCATCTACAGTCCTGGAAACATGCTTGGATCTTGGAAATGCATCTGGTCCCAGTTTCAAATTGAATTGTCTCATTTTTATTTGACATGAGTGAGTGTGGACACTTAGATCATAATTTCATTTCTGTGCATCACAATCCACTCCTCCCAGTCCTCTTCCATCCCCAAAACAAACTTCGGTACCTCTCAACTGTAGCTGTCTGACAGTTCTAAATTTTCTGGAGGGTGTTTATGGCAAAGAATAACTGTTCAGGGAGACATGCCTCCTTCAGTGAATTCCTATTTGTGTGCATAAGCTTTCCTTGGAAACACTGATGTTGGATTAAATTCCTGATATTATCAGTGAACTTCTCTTTATGCCCAGTGTCTGCCATTCTTTGCAAGGTTCTTTTGACTGAGTAGATAATGGTAGAGAATAAGAAGGTGTTTTACAAGAGTTTGCTATTTGGATCTGGCAGCCTCTTCCACTAGTTAACACTCACCCTTGCGAGCTTCCCGGAGGCTCCCATTTTTCAGAACAAAATGGTCAAACTAAGTTGCTGACTAAACAGTGATTGGAACATACCTCTGTTGGCATCTCTGAGCATCACAGATATTCTTTGTCACTGAAAGTCTGAAGGTTCATGACTTGGACATGTTCATTAGACACCGTCATTGCAGCCTAATTGATTGTAATTAACTTTTGCCCTCAAAACACAGGGCAGAGACCCCAGCTGAGCTTCTCTGGAGGCCAGAGTTAGTGGAGACATGGAAAAAGCAGCTGGTAGCAGACAGCCACTAAACAAATGAAACCTTGTTCCTGGTCAGAGCCTGAGCTGTGATGAGGAGGAGTCACTGACCTCTCTGGGATCTTTGCATCCTGTCCTGAGCTTACCAGCATTTATCAGCTGTACTAGCTGCTACATTTCATTGCATTTCAAGACAATGCACGTGCTTTAAAATCTGTTTTGATAAGTGCAATTCCTGGTGGAGTGACTGAGAGTCTGAGTGCAGTAACTGATAAATTGCCTTGGGAACAGCCCGCGAGCCTAAAGAGCAGGTATGAGGTTCAGCACTGGCTAATGGCAGTCCTTCTGACTCCTCACCTGCCATACACCCAGCCTATGACTACAGGAGATGGGATAGAAGGAGTAGAAGTTAAGAAACCTGGTGAGTTTGGTAATTATAAACAAATCACACCATAATACATTTTTTGTTTTTCTTTGGTATTACTGATAGTAACTGGCATGTCCATTGCTTATCAATATAAGCAGCAAGATATGTTGTTTCTAAAGGGTTTTGAGGCTCAGTAAAATGGATATTTTAAGTTTGTTAAACAGGTTGTTTCACTTAATAACATTTACTTACATGATAGGATGGAGTAAAATTTTTTTTTCTCTATTTCCTTACATCTGCTCTGCAGGATGGACAGATTGACCTTCTGTAGCCTGCCTAGTAAAGGGCACTGGAGACTTGGCATACATTAGCTTTAAAAATTTTACAGATTAATGTGATTTCTGTAAGAGATTTTGGGCAGTGTTTTTCTACATTCTCTACAAAAGAGAACAGAATTATTTTGAGAAAAAATGTTTCAAAAGACTGGAGTGTTTGCTTTTCATCTGAGACATCCAGACTTTTTATTAGCAGTATTAAAATATTTTTAGAGGCACGCACCCCTTCATGAAGCTGATTTCCAACTGATATGTCCAAGAATGTTTAACACCCTGCTCCAGAGGGTCACTGTGCATCATCAAGGAAAAACAGATACAAAAATAACTTCAATTATTTATTTTAAGATTGGCTAATATATCTCAAATTCATAATGCATCTCTGACTGGATGTGAAACGCAAATAATTTCTTATATTTTCCCTTGGTTTATTGGATAGGAGATACACTAGTTAAAAATTCTGAACACTTTGTTTGAAAATAATATTTTACAGTGATCTCTTGCCTTCTGTGGCCGTGAGAGAGATTTTTCTAAGCAGTCTGATGCATTAGTGCTCATAACTCTCGTTTGTGACTATGATTATTTCTTGGTGCTGAGTCAAGCAAGAGATCATAAAATCAAAATGTAAAGCTTTTAGCTGTACTGGTGGCTAGCTGGAAATCAACATCTTCACTAACTGGACAGAGACTGGACTGACAAATTCGTCTGACTAAAAAAATTGGATAAAATCTCCCAGAAGATGGCAGTGCACCTATGAGTAGTGTTCTGCCAACTTGGCAACTTATATAATTTCTAGCTGTTGTTTTCTTCCCAACATTGAGTGCAATAACAAAACAAGTATAAAAAGCAGCTACTCTGTGTGTATGTGGATACTGATGGAATCTTGAAATTTGGAGTGAGGACCTAGTAATTCACAAAGGCCTGTTCTGCAGGGATGGTAATGGACTGGATGCTTTTGGGTAGGTTGACAAGTTACTCAGCACTTTGTTGCACTCTCCAGCGTGATGAAGATCCCCTTTCTTTTGGAATCTTTCATATAATTCTCATGCAAAACCCACTGACTACATCTAGAGCTTTAAAAAGTGTCTGAGTTCTCAAAGTGTCATTGCTCTCAGACAAATGGACATTATAGGATAAGAGTTGCTAATAACTGGAATAAATGATGAGGATTAAAATCTGGCCATGTTACGTCTTTGCTCCACTGTTTCTCATCAAAGAATTTCTTCATTCAGATATGGATCAAAAGCATATGTTCAAAAATACCAAAAAGTACTACTTCTATATTAACTATAGTCTAAAAGCAATCAGTAATTGCTGTAAGTTTAGGGAAATTCCCAATTCAGTTTCCAAAGCAGAAGTCTAAGTGTGGATTTTCAAACATGTGATCAAACTTTTTTGACTACTTAAACGTTCAAAAATTGATCCAGCACTTATTATTTTATGTATTTTAGAATTAGCCATAGGGAATGGCAATATCTCTTTTTAAGTATTCATCTTAATTTATAGCTATAATTTGCAGATAAAACCCAGTAGTTGTTCTACAGCAATCATGAGTTGTTTGATATGCATATTTACATGAATGAGCAAGTTTGTTTTTGTGATGCACCTGAATGAAGAGATGTTTGTAAAGAGTGGAGAAGGAAAAGAGGTTTCAGATACATAGCAATGCTTACATCTGAATTTTGAAAGTAAATTTTACCACCTCCACCTATCTTTTCCAGAATTACTACCTAGCTAAAGAACATTTAGATATTTATTCTCTGTAGCTTAGTTTGAGATAAAAGTTATGTTATGGCTCATTTGTAACCATTTATTTAGTTTTCCAAACAACAAATTTCACTAGGAAAAAAAATAATTCAGCTGTTTCTTTAACATAAAGAAGAGATGAATAAATGATTGTGTTCTCTTATTCTGCAGTCAGATATGATTGCATATGCTTGTCCTACTGCTTAGACCCTGTGGATGCTAGTTCTACTAAATTAATATAAGCTGCATCATTTCCTTTGCACAAATCATAAAACTAAGCAAGAAGAAGAATTTGGTGCTTTTTTTGTTTGTTTTCTTTTAATTTCAGTTTTCTCCTCCTCCAGTAAGTCATAGAAGCTGCAAGATACATTGGGTTCTTGATTCTTTAGATGTCATCTCTGTTTTAAAAGTGGGTTTGTTTTGAGTTGATTTCCTCATAAAGCATCTTTAGTATCTTGTAGGGCCCATCTGTGATTGAACCTGTCATGATCATAAACTCAGGCAAAACCTTCCTTAGCACCTGAAGAGACCCAGCAGCATTCAAGTGGCCAGCAGAGCTGTGCAGCCCATCTTTGATGGCCAAAATCCCAATCCTGTGTTGTGTGAGGAGGGCAGCAGTGACAGATATGATCCATTCACCAGTAGGACCTATTGCCAACACCCACTTCTTCATCTAATAATGCACCTTTCAGTGCTGGCAAGCATCTCTCTCCTTTGTCAGGAGAGGGCTCCCATGAAATCGCACGCTCCCCCCTCCCAGTCACCTTTTTATCATCCCTTTCCTGGTGCTTGCACGACTCGCAGTGCTCGTGTGACTGATGGAGCTTCTGGGTTCTGTGCAGCTGCTCAGACTATAACTGCTGGTGTTTGCTGCTGCCTTTGTGTAATCTGGATATGCTCTGACATGTAAATGATGCTGCTTGCTATTTCCTTGTTCCTACTGCTTAAAGATCTCAATAAAACTGAAAAATGCCACTATACAAACTGAAAATATCTCAGCTGACTATTCCACAATAAGGCAAGCTACCTCAGCACGAATAAAATGTTAACATTACTTTCTTTTTGTATTTTTCCCTGTGTTTTTCAGTGAATTGTCCATCTTTAATGTCACTGCTTGAGGTAAACCTAACCTTATTATATGGTCTATAACAGTGTTATTCTGGGACAAGTTTTGGAACCTTTATGAAAGCAAATCTATTTATATTAGGGACAATGAAGACAGTACTAAAAATGAAGGATCACAGCATGGGGTTTTCAGGAGGGTCAGTGGCTCACAGAGACTTTTTCTTTAATTTGTTTTGTAAACTGCATGTGATTTATCAATAAAGCTGCTGTACTATCGGTAATTAAACCATTAAAACTGTCTTCTGTCTTAGGCTTATGGTGATTAAATTTTCCCAGTCTATGCCTAGGATACTGAGCTTCAACTGATACTTTCTTCTAGAAGTAGCTGTGTAGTGTTGTGTTTTGAGGGGCTTTAAAATGATTTCATATCCAGCCACATTTTGCCTACCTTGTAGCTAATAGGATCTGCCTGTCTTTCCCAAATGCTTGAAGAAGTTCAGTTCGTACAACATACTGAAACTGTGTGAACTATATTGGGGTCTTTCTGGCAGCTCAGTCACAGCTTTGTGCATAAGGCAGGAAAAGGGGGGAAGCTGGCTGCAGTCTTTCTGCAATATTTAACTGTAACTAATAGCCTGATGCTTCCAGTGGTCCCCTAGGAAGCAGGAAAGCCAAGTCAGACTTTCCCTTCAGCCACAGTGGTTTCAAAAATTAGCTCCCAGGCCAGCCCTTACCTGAAACTCATCCTTCTGTTGAAAACTTGTCAACAGACAGCAAAAAAAAAAAAAAAGGCAATAAAAGGGATGTTTCAGTGGGACAGTAGGATCACGTAGGCATCTTGAAGGTATCAAAGATGATACCTTTGACCAGTTTGCATTGGCTTATCCACAATCCTGCTACAGCCCCTGGTGGTGTTGTAGCCTCTCAGTCTGATGCTCATACTCTCTCCTCCCACTGCCAACCAATTCAATGCAGTCCACTGAATCCAGTGTCCTGCAAACCAGTTTTCTTATTACTGGTGGTGATAGCAGTTTAGGTGGCCTGAAGATCCTGGAAAGAAAACCAGATCCTCAGACAGCACTGTCACTCTTTTCAGCACAAAACACACTCATCCTGAAAACTATCTGGCCAAATCTGGCCCCCTTGATACTCCTCAGTGACATTCTGGAATTGCACACATTTCTGTTATGATTCAAGTATATGTATAGTGTATTCTAGTATGTGAATATGGTACTGGTTTGGCTGGTGGCTGGAAGCGGAGTCAAGTGGGTTCAAAGGCTGTACGAGGTGTTTTGAATACACCCTCAGACTACAAGTGCAGGACCAAATTTCATGGGGATTCAAAGTGGATTTTGTCTGGGTACTGTTTACAGAGGAGCTGCCTGTGTTCGGGAACTCTCACAATGGTTCTGTCACTCTCCTTTTTATAAGCCCTTTAACCTGTCTTTTCAATTGAAGGTTCAGGCAAGCATCTGCTGTGCCATCTAACCTTGGAAAATACTAACTTTTGTTAGTAGCTTCTACTTGATAGATAACACATTTCCAGCAGAGTGCTGAATCTGGGCCTTGTCCTGTTGAGTTCTTGTCCTAGATAATCAGAATTTCCATAAGGTGCTAAGTCTTCCCCCAGAGGCATTCAGTTCTCTGTAGAGGGAAGAGAAGGCTTGGACACAGCCTACAATATTGCACCAACTTTTGCAGATAGGGTGGCTGCCTTGCCGACCCCATGATCCAGGCAGAGGAGGAGTTGAAGAACTGATTTCCTTCCCAAAGTCCTGTGTTTCTGGCCCCAGAAAAAAATGTGTGGATAAAGTGTCTTCCAAACTCTGAGCTGCCACTTCCCCTAATGAGTGGTGACAGAATAAGTTGGCTTCATGCCTCCATGGTGTTTTCAGTATGGATGCTGAGGAATCTCCTAAAAAGGCTGTCTTGGAGGGCATCATCTTTGATGGACGAAAGAGTCAGGCAAGGGATTCAGGCTGGAAGGACCTTGGAAAGGCCTGCAAAAAAGGTGAGTTGACTCACTGATGAGTATGAGTTCAAGCCTCCTGAGGAGCAGTGATGTGAACCAGACACAAATTCTCTTCGGCCTGGGATTTAACTATCTTAAGGCTAAACATGCAGACCCAGCGAGGGGATTTAGGCATAGGAACAAGGTCTCCTTGTGGAAAACCTGATGAGAGACTATGTCACAATACAGAATTTATATCCAGCTACAGATATGTTCAGGTAGGGAGAACATTAGGAGAGTGGTGAGGGAAATGTAAGTTTCTCACCACTGAGTTTCTCACAAATGTTTGGGCAGCTATTCTGCTATCCAAGTTTGTTGTGGAGCAAATAAAAAGTGAAGCACCTTTCCTTAATCAAGGCCCTGAAATAGTGATATATATCTTTCTCCTAGGTTGCATTTTCTGATTCATCCTACCAAAAAACCATATTAATTAATTGCAGGCTGACATCTATGCATGTACATACATTTCTCTGAGAATTGTGAAGCAAGATGCTCAGATATGTAGAAACAGTAAATTCTGTGAAGATTTTTTGTGCTAAATAATGAATCTTACTGGCTGAAAAATAAACCATATGGCTTGTCAGGTTAAACACAAGTAGTAGAGTAATACTGTTGAATTTATGTACTGAATATTTATTTTATTTTTAATTGCAAGCTAGTTTTCTCTACAGCACTAAGAATCAGGTGAATTATAGAAGGTGGATCTGAATATTTAATATCATTAGTCGAGTTCAAAGAATACACAATTAGGCCTATTGCAGACTTTCAATACACTTACGTGTCCTTGTTGCCACAGAAGAGATGTAGATAATGCCAATTTAAGTGACTACAGTGCAGTACTTTTGTGTCTTTGTAGCTCAGTCCTTCAAATGACTGTTTTAGGTCCTTAAGATCTCTTTGGATTTGTCCCTATATCTTTAGGGTTATGAATAACTATCAGGACAAGATGATTTTTTCTCTTTTCCCAGTGAATCACCTTCAGGTTTCAATAAGTTGAAGAGCAGTTACACTGCAGCAGGAGGCAATAGTGCATTGTTGGTGAAGCATTTTTAGTCTGAGCTTCTGTGTGTGGGTCTGCATTAAATTATTGTTCTGACAAAGTACCAATCCCATCTCTGGAACCAAAAGTGCTGAATAAGCTTTACAATTGAAAAGAAATGCAATTCCATTTCTCCTCTTTGAATTGAAAGTGGAGAGTTTAAGAAATGCGGAGTATTAGAGTGTTCTGACTGAAATACCCATCATGAAATACAGGGAGGATTTTTATTTATTGTATCTATTATATATTTGCATATATTTATACATATACACATACATGTACATATAAACAAAATTTACATATATATATTTTTGCATGAGTATAGTGTATTTAATTAACTTAGTAAACACACATAGAATAAGCTTCTACTCTTAAGAACCTTTAAAACTATTTCTCTGAAATTAATGTAAATGGCTTGATGGAAGAGAGTTCTCAGAAAATTCTTCATTCAATATGAGCAGCAGAATCCTTCATGACCTAAAAGAACTTTTGCAGCAGAGCTAGGACTGAACTTGGTGAGGGTCAAGCTCCAAAACAGTCTTATAGATTTTTTTATCCCAACTGCTTTTTCTACTTTTTTTTTTTT
>WEKY01026498.1:201356-216349 GCA_013390045.1 Picathartes gymnocephalus
TATATATATATAGCATAATCTTTTCTATCATGGCTTTATATACCTTTGGAAGTGAAGAGAAAGAAGACCCTTACATTCATCAATGATGCCTCAATGGATGCCATTCTGTATTTGCAGGAAAAGTGTATCAATTGTTCAGAGTTGGTTCGATTAAAAAAAAGAGCAGAGAAAGGTATGTGACAACCTTGAACAATGAACCCCATCTAAGTGGGCCATCGATACAGACTTTTGTGCACATGCTGGACATGAGCCAAAACCACTATTTCTAAAGGCATTTGATTGACATCACCCCAGGAAACACTTTCTCTCTTCTTCACAGAGTCTTGGATGATATCAGCCATTGACTCCCAGCAATGTTCAAATGATTTCTGTAAGCATCCAAAGCTATTTTTATGGCTCCATTCTTGGAAGATGGAAAAATAGGGGAGGCAAAACAGATGAGATCCTCTTCTGCCACTGAAACCCATGCAGTGTCCAGTTGCAGGAGGGAATCCTTATCTCTGAGAGGTTTACTGGCTAGCTCTTATCATATATTCCCTGTCTGTAACCTTAGACAGAAGTTAGAAGACAAGGACCTGCTATTTTATAAGGTGAGACAAGTCAGATATTCTGCCCTTTCCCTGCAAAGTTGCCTAAGAGAAGCTGTGGTGACAGCTAACAGCAGAAGATAAGCAAGTGATTGACTAGTGTTTTCAGGAGTATCAGGAATGTAGAGACTGCTTTTCCTTTCATCTCCCAAATGCTGCTGGCATTTCTTAGTGGTAGCTGTAGAAAACTGCACAGAAGGACAAATGGGGAATGAAACACATTAGTAGTGTCATCAAGGTGGTTTCTGTAAAGCAGTCCCTAAGTCCTGCCTGGAGATGTTCCAGCAGGTGTGAGTGGATGCACCAGGCACGGTACCTGTAAGTTACATCAGGCACATCACTAATACTCTCTCCACTAACTGAAGAGCAGTACACAGTGTCCAGCACTACTGAGGTGTACAGCTCCTGCCCTTGGTACGTGCAGGCAGGGTTAAGAGGTAAATGTCTATTCCTGTTCTATCACAAAAGCTATTCCAGCCCAACACAACACACTGTGCATTTCCTGCGTACGTCCTATACTGCTTGAGCACCAGCTACACTTTCGCCAGCACTTTGAAATTCTTGCATGAGTTTTGAGATAGGTGGTATCTGATACATAATAGCCATGGCAGTAAACTTACCGCATCCTATTTAATTAGCACGACATTAGCTAGCAGGAAGGTTTCAACCACAGGACGTATTGGGATGCAGGCATGTCTTTCACCCATTAGCACTTCCTGGGGAATTGCTTTCTCTGTTTCACAGGGCTCAGTTCCCTCTGTAACACATCTTGTCTCTGTTAGCACCACCCTTCTGTTCACCTTGGTGTCAATGCACACTCTGTCAACAGCAGCTGCTAAGCGTCCGAAACTGACTTTAATAAAGATGTTGCAAAAGAGAGTGTAGGAGTGCCTTACAAGTGAATTAGCATTCCTTAGTGAAAATGTTCTCCTACTGGTTAGTTCAGTGATCCAAAGCCATCACTGTCGGGTGCTATTTCTGACTTTCTTACATATCAGTGCTTGAGAAAAATTTCCAGCACTAGCAGAAAGCACACGGCAAGTGAGCAGTGTTCAGTATGCTGCTGAGACAGCTGCTGGAGGCAGTACATGACCTGCAGCATCACTGAAAAGAGGCACTGCTTTTGACTTCCCTCAAATTATAAGAGGGCACAATAATATTTTCCCACCTCACTGTGGTGTCAGAAGAGAAAATTAATTAATTAGTCCAAAAGATCCTGAGCTCTTCTGATTTAGTTCAGTAAACATGAAATATAATTAACCAACTTTTATAAAATGCTAGAAATTCTAAAGTGATTCAGTGTTTGTATTTAAAATAATCTTTGCTGCCTTCTGAAAATAATGCCTCTGACTATGCATTCAATCACAAGATCTTTGTGCACATGCTTACTAGTAAGTACATGAGCAGTTCCTTTTAAGTTATTTGGAATATTTATTTGTATTTGTGACAAACAGAATTCCTCTTTGATATTTTACAAATACAGTCACTTGTACATTTATATATGTATTTAATAAATCAAATTAATACAATTGTCCATTTTATTTATCACTTGAATCAAGCTAAATTTTAAGAATATTTTAAATTATTATGAACATCGTCTCCCATTGCCTCATGTATATATCAATTTTTAACTGAATACTTTGGCATGGGAAATGTAGGATGCTCCAAGACATGAGCATTATTGACATTTGTTTGTATTACAAAGGTTTCAGGAGATCTTTTTTTGGAGAAAAACCTCTTTGCTCTAAGCAATTGTAAAGTCAGCACAAATTGCATTCTTTTCTCCTGAGAGCAGAATGTTTGTTTAACTAGTTAAAAGTTGGCAATAGGCAGAAATTCCAAAGGTGACTAGTAAAGAAGCTCAAGAGACTGAAAACAAATCAGGTCTGATACATACCTTCAGTGATAAATTGCCATTGACTCCAGTACTGTAAAGACTTTAAATCTGGGAAGGAGTGAGCTTAGCACAGTTATATGTTATGTTCAAGAGGAACCCAAAATCATGGATCCCTTCTGAGAAATCTTGATTCTATCATGCTTGAGTATGTCCCACTGGAAGGAGATGCAGGATGGGACATTTACTGAGCCTGTGTTGCACGGGAATGTGTGATATTGTGCCTGCAGCTACATTTGTCTCTGTGTGAGGACACCTTGTAGGGTGTGGGTGTGGGGTGATTCACTGTGGTACCAGGACAGTGCAGCCTCTGCATCTTTCCCATCAGAGGTGTCTGCACCCATTGCTGGTCTCAGCCATGCACCGTGTCTAAGGTGCTGCAAAGCAGATTTATGTATGGCTGTCCCTGAGTGCCTTCCCATCCTAGAATCACAGAATCCTTTAGGGTGGAGAAGACCTCTGAGACCCCTCAAGTCCAGCTGCTAACCTGACACTGCCAAGTCCACCACTAAACCCTGTCCCTTAGTGCCATATTTACCTGTCTTTTAAATACCCCCAGGGGTGCTGACTCTGCTTCCCTGGGCAACCTGTTCCAATACTTGACCAACCTTTCAGTGAAGAAATTTTTCTTAATATCCAATATAAACCTGCCCTGGGACAACTTGTGGATGTTTCCTCTTGTCTTATCACTTGTAAATTGTGAGAAGAGACTGATGCCATCTGGCTAGAGGCTCCTTTCTGGAAGTCGTCGAGAGTGATGAGGTCATTCCTGAGCCTCTTTTTTTCCAGGCTAAGGACCTCCAACTCCTCAACTGCTTCTCATAAGACTGGTACTCCAGACCCTTCATCAAGTTTGTTGACTTTTTTCCATAAAATTTCAGATTCATGGAGAGCTGGGCAACACAATGCCTTGGAGCAGCATTGCAAAGGGGTTCTA
Organism: Picathartes gymnocephalus; assembly: GCA_013390045.1. Taxonomy (NCBI): domain Eukaryota; kingdom Metazoa; phylum Chordata; class Aves; order Passeriformes; family Picathartidae; genus Picathartes; species Picathartes gymnocephalus. Next base: position 204,775 of record WEKY01026498.1, read on the forward strand.
GGTGGCAGACGAGTGAAATTTTGGTTCCCCTAGGAGAGAAACCACTTCAAGACACATGCTAAAAGACACTAAATGATGTAATATGAATGCTAGTTTAGGGGACTGTTGACCATCTTTCAGCATACAAAAAGGGTATACAGACCATCTGCATGCATCCCTTTACATACCTCTTTAATTGCCTCTTTCCACTTTCATAGTCTGCAGTAATTAATAAGAGTGAAATCATTTTCTTTATAAAAGTAGCCATGGAATTGGTTCAGAAGGATAATGCCATGTTTCTTTCTGCTGTTAGATGCCAACATCTATAATCTTTAACATCAAAATATTTTGAAATTATACATCAAAAGAGTCAACACACTCCTTTTATTAATTTTTTGCAGTGCGAGTCAAGTTTTGCCATTGTGTCACCTCCTTTTAAAATCAGATTTTAGTTTTAAAATCAGTATTGAGACCATCTGGCTCATAAACAGTAGGCAAATAACACTTCTTCATGATTGATTGTGCAACATAACCTCAGGTAAGTGTAGCATGACCAGTTAATTGAAAATTGCTTTCCATTCAGGATTCACTCTGTGCTGGCCAATGATAAATACTTATTTCATCTGGCTCATTTGACATTATACACTTTCAACATGCAAGCCCCTTGCTGACTTTAAAAAATAAAGCTATTATTCTCTATTCTACTCTTCAATGGTCCTTTTTAGTGTTTCATTCTCTCTCTTTCATTTTATTATCACTGCTTTACTTTTGAATTACACTTGTTCAGACAGATGGGGGAGATAGGCCATTTTATCTATGCTCCCTTATTTCCCTAAAGATTCCTCCTTATTTGAAATATAATAAAAGAACTGAAGTTCTTTCAAAAGACCTTAGACTGAATGGTTATTGAGTAGCTGCTATAACCTGAAAAGGTACATTGTGTTATCAGACCTGGAAAGTTCATATCAGTGCCTGGGAATGGAGAAAAATGAACTATGCAAAACAATGAAATTGAGACACAGATTTTGCAAAATTTGTGTATTTTTATTATGAACTTTAAACACTTCGTGGTGGCCTGGGGCAATTTTCAACTCAACTGAGACCAAATTATAGTCAAAAATGCCTTATTATCATATGAAACAAGAAGATGGAATTCTTTAGGTTGCATTTCACCTTGGGACTTCAGATTAACTTGGGCAAGTGACAAGACACAGGGTGACATTTTCCTCTCAAAGATTATCAGAATTTATCAGAGCTTCTTCCCAGAAATGCTGCTGATATTAACCTTGTTATTGACAATTCTAACTACTGGTGGCATTTAAATATTTATGTGAACTGTAAGAATTTTGCATTTCATTTCTTCTTTGTCTTGTTTGTTGCACTGTGTTCTGTCTTTCATTTGTCTACAAGCACTCTAAAGGCACAGAATTTATACCTTCAATATATAGTCCTTTTCTAAGAGGCTGCACTCCTGCAATTATTTACAATAACAGTTGTTCAAATATTGAGACACTGATTTTCATTTCCATTCAACTTGCTGCTGACAATCAGCAGATCAGCACGCAGAACAGGCAGCTCAGCTTGAGTGCTTGATTTAAGCTGAGCTGAATTTATGTCACAAGATTAGTGAAAGGAAATAAAATCTAAAATTCTGGTTCCTTTAACTGTCTCAGACGATTTACTGCAATGTATAGAAAAAGAGACAGAAAATCATAATCTGGTTAGAGATTTGCATTTGATGGGAAGAGATAATAGCTGAAGAGCTCAATGTAGTGATATTCACATCAGCCATTACATCCCCTTCTCACCCCAGGAAATCAAAGCCCTATGTAAAGTGGCTCATTACTGTGAATGTTGTGATACTAAAGGCTGAGAAGAAGTGTCAGGCTTCCTTTCCCAGACATGACATGCTTCTGTTTTGAACAAAATATTTAGCCTTGTTCTTTTATGAGTGTCCTGGTTGGAAGGACAGGTGTCTGCTAAGGAAGGCAGGAGCCTCTTTTGGAATGGAAAATGCAAACCCTTTTCCTCCGAATTATTGTAATTTTGAAATTAAGGGGCTCTCTGGCAAAGATATGGGAATAGGAATAACAGTTCTTTACTAGTATGGATAATAAAGCAAACAAACAACTCCTACGGCGTTAAGAGCAAACAGAACCAGGAGCCCGGTCCCAGCCCCCTGGGCCTGCAGGCACTGTCCCCTTGGGTGCAGTGACGGTCACAGCCAGCAGGGGGCGCTGGTGGTGCTTGGTGGGCAGGGCAGGTGCGATGATTCCCCCGCGGCTGCAGGGGGCGCTGTGGCGCGAGCTCCAGGAGTGCGGGGCAATGGCGGCTCGGCTGGGACGGGGAGGGGTGGAAGAGAGAGAGGCTTTGCTTCACAAACCCCCTGGGGCTGTTGGTCCCGGTGCCCCAGCAGGACCCTCGGAAAGCAGCAAGCTGGGACGGCAGGACGTCTCGGCAGGCAGGGGGTGCGGGGCTGCAGCGCAGCGAAGCCCAGAGCAGTGCCGAAGGAGCCGCAGGGGCGGGACAGGGGCAGCCTGGCTCCCAGCAGGGCAGGGAGAGGCGAGCTCAGGATCCTGGGCCCCTGAGCAGATGGCAGTAGGTCCCCCCTTTAGTGAGGTGGGTGTTGATAAGGTCCCAGGTCAGTGGCTGCTCTCACAGGCAGGGGCTCACCCCACGGCAGAAGAAGCAGCTCTGGGCGGGGGTCCAGCGACAGCAATGAACTGCTCTCCCCAAGCAGCGCCTCCGAGCATCCTCCTCGGAAGCCGAGAGCGAGAGAGAGCCCAGCTGCTCCAGCCCCGCCTTTTACCAGCCCAGTTCTTGAGATATCTCCGTCCCTCCGAGAGAAACTCCCAGATAACAGAACTGCAAACAGATGCCTTTTTTTTCCTGAGCTTGGCCACATCTTTTGTTCTTCTTAAGTACCCAGTCATTAGGGTTTCCTAGCAACTTATGGGAAAAAATTCTATATGTAAAAAGGAACAAAAGGAAAGAAACCCCAACAATGAGGTACATCATCTTGTCTCTCATACAGATATGTGAACTTCAGATATTTGGGTACAATAGACAAAAGAAAAGATTACAATAATAAAAATTTTAAATTATGGAAGATGAGAAAATCTTCCAGTAAGCAAATCTCAAGATTTTTGTTCTACTTCTATATGAGCATTAAAAGTCTACACTAGGTGTCAGATTCTCCATGCTGTTGTACCTGTTGTAAAATAAAGAAAAATTATATAAATGGATTTTAGCTATCCCAGAGTCAGGAGGTATCCACAGTACTAGAAGTTTCCCTGCCTGATAATATCAATCATATCTCTACAGAGAGAGGTCCATGATAATTTTGGTTTTGTAACTTTATTTTTATACTAAGAGGTCAAAGTGTGTGTTTATTTTCAATATTTATGACCAAAATTATCCACTAAAGAACAAAAAAAAAAATCTGCATTTACCAACTTTAACCTAATCTCTGGCTACAAAATAAGAGGCCTGGTACATATATCATTATGATAAGAATTATCATCTTGAAGATATCTGATTTTAGCTGCTGTAAATAGAATAAACCAACATGGCTATATAAGAAGCATAACATATTTGAAATAATTTTAAAAATGTTCAAGAAAACTTCATTTCCTCTTAATTCTACCAGTTGCTATTTCTAGTACCTGGAGTAACATACCAGCAGTAATCTGCATTTACTGTTAATCTTACCATTTCTACAAAAAAAATGAATGCTCTCCTGACAGGCCTGAGCAGACCCAATACTGATTCTTTCTGCAGTTTTTGTTACCTGAGGAAACTGGTTGTTCTTGAAGTTCTGTTCATTTCTCGGTGACATATCCTGCCCAGTAAGGGCTGAGGAATGATTCTGAGTCAGTGCTTTTGACATAAATCTCTTCTCATATCTGACTGACTGCATCCGAAGATGATGTTCTAGATTAAACAGACTTACAGAGAAAGAAATATGAACAGAGGCCTATTTGTATTTCAATAGTGCACAGATACCCTTCTGCTTAACCTGGATTGCCTTGTATGAAGTGTTTATAAATCTGGGGACCACAGCTAGGTACAGACATAAGTATTTTAACACTTACTTTCTTGTGCAGCAAAATTTAGAAAGAGCAGGCTCTTTGTTAACCACTGTAAGGTGTTCTGGCAAAGAAAAGCTTGAGAGGAATTTTGCAATTGTATAAAGGTATTTTTACATAATAAAAGACTTGGGAGCAATGTGAATGACACTAGGCTGAGAATTTACTGACAGTATTTTCTGAGGAGAGAGGAAAGCTCTTGACAATGAAAAGGTGATAGCAACTAGCACAGAGAGACTGGGATAAATAGTAATATTTACAGGACCTCGAGTAAACTAATGGAAACATCTTCCAGCTCTTGCCTGACACTGTCTGAAGACAGTCCTGTAAAATATCTGCGCCATAAACACCAACACTCAGGAAAATACATTCTCCTGCACTGTACTATGGATGTCCTAGTGGTGGGGTGAACATGACTACGAGTGATGTGAGAGAACTCTGAGTTTGGCTTGGTCACTGAATTTCCTTGGGGAAGTCACCTCATTTTGCTTCTCTGTCCCTTGTCTGCACTGCTCTGCTTCCCTCCTTCCCACAAGCCTTAACTCTTTAGATAATAAGTAGTTTTTTACAGAGGCTGTTGTTGGCTGATCACAAGCAATGTTTTCTTAGACCTTCATTTTATTCTTAACTCTGCTACGTACTGTGTGGGTGACCTTGGGAAGTTGGATATCCTTTTTGTCAGATGGGAATGATAACCATTCCCTCTCTACAATATGTTGAGATTGATAATTGGCATATTAGTGTATTACTTAAACTATTAATATAGAGAAACTCCATCTTGTTTTGATAGGCTATATCCCTTTAGGTGTTTTAGCTGACTACCCATCCTTGTGGCTATTAGCTCACCTCCTGTAAAAGATACTCCGGAGATCATAGACCAAATATGACTAATGGATAGATCAAACATCACAAGTACTTGGAAAGAGCTCAAAGGGCTCCAGTTTCTTGTCCAATGTAGTAAATGTTTTGGGCATCCTGTGCTTTCCTCTCAGCTCATCCCATGAGACTGTGGTTTAATGGTAACAGAATAAATGTTCCTAGAGTAACTCTCTCCAATTTAAAACTGCAATCATGCTTACATGATTCACAAATGCCACCATTACTCAAGAAAGCAACAATGAAAGAGCAGTGTTTAAAAAGAATCACTTCAATGTTGACATGAGAACCTGAATCAGAGGAGACCTAGACCCAAGTTAGAAAATGAACTGCTGGGATTCTAAAAAGGACTGGCACATTTCAAGGGTAAGTGGCCATTCCCACTGAAATAAATAAGTCAAAACACATAAATAATGTCAAAACTTGAACAAGAATTTCAAAGCAGCTTAAAAATTACTTCTGGGCAATGAGTTTAAAATACACTTTAACTTCCTTTGCACATTAATGACTGAACACCAATGCAATGCATTCAAATGCTGCTGCTACACTATTGAAACTGGCAGTAAAATAAATGAAAAAAGCTCAATTTTATGCTTAATTTCAAGGCATTAAAGTGAATGTGATTGTTCACAGTACTTTCAGCAGAAGCTTTGGTCCTTGTTGGTAAGAATCATAAATCATCTTCTGCACCAGAGCTCTGGAAAATGTTAACAGATCTAAACATTTTGGTCACATACACTTTAGCCCATTAAAAAACAAAAGGCTTTGACTCAGTTTAATAAAAAAAATTCCTGTGAACTAGAGGACCTAAACTCAGATTGAAACCCAGTGAAGAAAGGTATTTATTCAGCAATCAGTAAATACATTTTAACTTATTTGCATTTGTAGAGAGCTTTAAAAGACTAACATTCTCATTATTCTAGCTGTTTCATTATCCAGGATTGTCTATTTTTTTTCTGTTTATAGTCAGGAGGAAGTGCCAAATGAGTAGTATTCATAATCAAATCTGGGATACAGAGTGTCTTATGCCTGCTTTTTATTTTATCATAAACAGTATTTGCACACAGATATTGGATAAGATACATCTTCCCACTTCAGAACCTTAAATAAAAGTAGATTTGGAAGGGAGGGAACATTTTATTTTACCTCTGGACTTTCATTTCACAACATGTAACTGCCCTTATATTATAAATACACCATAAAGCAAGTGAAATGCAAAGTATAAACTAGTGATTTTAATATAATTTTCTCTTTTTTTCAGGATGAAAATATGGAAAAAAGTCTTCAGAATGAGTAAGTAGGGAATGAAGAAATGCCAAATCTAGCTGCTGGCAATAAAGAATTTGTTTGTCACATGATATCACATTTGGTATGTTAGTAGTCTGGAAGTACAGCAGAAACAACTGATAATCTTGATGGTCTCTGACTTTTCAACTTTGCTTGCGCAGCTGTTTGTTTATTCTGCTATTTATATCTCAACTGCTACTTGGAACATGCTCAAAATATGGCAGAAATTCCCAGTAAAATAGCTTAAATCAGATGGACTGTCTTCCAGCCTTCCTTACTTAAAATGGGGAAAGAATCCTAGAAGTAATGTATCTCAGAGGAGCACACAAAATATTCATCTAACCTCAGGTTAGAACAGGACTGGACAGGTCTGGTTTAGTTTAACAGGGATTTTTTTTTCTTCAAAGTACAATTCTTTCAGTTTGCTTTCCATATGGGAAACATTTCTAAAATTTGTTTTTTAAATTCAGGACCAAAGCCTTATTCTTAATTTCAATTCCTTTAAAATACACTTTCTGTGCAGGTTGTTCTTTTATCATCCAACTGGAATGAATTGGAGAAATTTGCTTTCTAACACATTCAGCATCTTGCCAGCAGTAAGGACTGAGATACTGACCAGGTGATCTCTTCTGGAGGGATGCTACCTTGTTTTCTCAGTTCAACTGATCATTCTTAACACATACTTTGTGTTTTTCAATCTCATGTTTCTTTCAATTTGTCATTGCAATGCAATCACTGGAATAAGTGTTTATACTTCCAACTGAAATTAAGCACCCCACTTGAAGCAGTACCATGAAAAGCTAAGTTTTGTGGGAAACTATTTTTTACCATCTAATAAAATCAAGCATTGCCATAATAAGTTATTGTTGTGGATATGATCTTCTAGGACTCTGAAGGACAAAACTGTCCAACTTCTTCATTCATTTTTCTCTCTCCTTCTTTGTACTTTTCTTCATTTTCAATTTTTCTTTTCTCCTGGTTGAGTGAAAACTTCATACCCAGTTTCCCATTGGGTGTCTATACTGATACTGATCTAACTTAGCAGCAGCAAGAGTCGAACTCCAGCAATCTTAAAGAAAATTGCATCCAAGGAAATGTTTAACACAAAAAAAGCTTCCAAATTTTCAGTAGTTGTTCTTAAACCTGCAGTCATAAGCAGGGAAATGGTGCTAGCTGTACGCAACAAGAAAACTGAGACAGAGGAACATAGGATCACTGAAGACTTCTCAACTGAATTTTTAAAATGAATGTAGTAACAATTTAGAATGCCACCTGGAGAGGAAAAATCAGAAATCCTCAGGTCTGCAAATGCTGATGAAGTTGCAAGGGTAACTGAAGTTCATCCCACCAAATGCTCCTTCCTGCAGCTCTGTGTCTTGCCTGAGCCCAAGCTCAGAAATCTTTTTTTTTCCTTTGCTATCTAGTTTCTTGAGAAACTCAAAGGTATTCTAAATATACCTATGGTATATCTGTGAAAATGAGTAAAAAAGCATCACCCACTTTTATGAGACTACCTTATTAATTAACAGGAAAGAGAAATCACTTAATTTGTGGTTCACCTGGATCAGATGTCGGGGGTAATTCACCCTGGGGACAGTCAACACCCCCACACAAACTCTTAATCCTGCAGAAGTTCAAAATCATTCATCAGGAAACTATCCAAACTAGAGATGATCTTGGCATCTGTGAGACACTTCCTCTTTTCCTTGTAGTCTTTTTGGTTGTGCAGCAAAGATATGAAGAGCCACTAAAAAAAGCCAGAAAACACAAGAACACATTCCTGTTCTTGTCCTAAGTAGTGTTTATATATTAAATATTAAACAACCAGTGAATTAAATAAAGAAACATGCTAGAGAGCTGGGACTGGAGCCTGCGACTTCATCTTCAAGGCAGAAAGCTTTGGTGTCACCAATGGCCCAGCTAATCTTAAACTGTCTTCTGCAGAAATTCAGGACACCCTGAGAGAAATGACTTCTACCTTGCTATCTAAGAATCTTTACTGGGAAGTGGGTGATTTAGCAATATCCCAGGCCAATAAATATCCCCTGGTGTGTAATAAAGAGCTTCTGTGCCCAGCTCAAGGCTAAACCTTGCTTACTGAGAGTCAAGGACCCACACTTTATGCCCAGTTGTAAGGGACCTATCAGGATCATCCAGTCCAGCTCCTGGCCCTGCACAGGACCATGCCCAAGAGTCACACCATGTACCTGAGAGTGTTGTCCAAATGCTCCTTGAGCTCTGCCAGGCTGGTGCTGTGACCACTGCCCTGGGGAGCTGTTCCAGTGCCCAACCACCCTCTGGGTGAAGAACTTTTTTCTAATATCCTACCTAAAACTCCCCTGACACTTTAGGCCATTCCCTCAGGTCCTGTCCCTGTCACCACAGAGCAGAGATCAGTGCCTGCCCCTCCTCTTCCCCTCACGAGGAAGTTGTAACTGCAGTGAGGTCTCCCCTCAGTCTCCTCCAGGCTGAACAGACCCAGTGACCTCAGCCACTCCTCACACGGCTTCCCCTCAGGGCCCTTCACCATCCTTGTTGCCCTCCTTTGGACACTCTGCAATAGTTTAATGTCTTTCTTACATTGTGACACCCAGAACTGCCCCCAGCACTCGAGGTGAGGCTGCCCCAGTGCAGAGCAGAGCAGGACAATCCCCTCCCTTGCCCGGCTGGCGATGCTGTCCCTGATGCTCCCCAGCACAGGGATGTCCCTCCTGGCTGCCAGGGCACTGCTGGCTCATGTTCAACTTTGTATCATCCAGGACCCCCAGGTCCCTTTCTGCAGTGCTGCTTTCCAGCATCTCATTCCCTACGCGTGAAAACTTTGGCCCCAGTGTGCCAGTGAAGCACGTCCATGGCAAGCCACAACGCTTGTAGTGCGAGTTGTAGTGCAAACACGTCAAGACTGAAGTGGTCTCACCCTGACCTCATTGCTCTCCGTGGGAAGCAGACTTTAACAGCAGGACCTAGGGAGCTGTGGGCTGGTGCCCTGGAATTGGTCAGGAGCAAGACAGGGCCTTTGGGGCCAGCTTTGACTGTGGCCATCATCTTTCTGCCAGACCTCTAAATCAGGGCAATATCACTTTATTGTTGCTTTTAATGAATATTAATGCTCACTATCAGCTGTATGAGCCAGGCTTTTCCGGCATACTGCAGAATTGTCAGATGTTCTGAACAACCCAAGTAACATATATCTTCCTTTCATTTGCATGGAAAATCCTGGAAGAAATAAGACGCTTATGTTACTATTTATTTAGATATTATGTGTAAGAAGAAAACATCTGTCAAGCAATAGAGGTTATTTACTGCTTAGTGCATTTTCTCTGCACGTTAAGCACCATGTTTTACTCTTTAGAGGAAGTGTACAGATTATGGCTAAGCATTATGGATCAGTTGGTTGACAAGTGGGATTTGACATAAGTTTGTAAATTCTTTAGAGTTTTGGAGCTATATAATTTACATAAACTGAAGAGCATTTTCCAGGTTCAAATTTGTTTTGGCCATATTCTGTAGCTTCCACATACTGACTACACTGCTCATTTGGAGCTACTCAGCTCTTTATTAATAGTAATACCATGAACTTTGTACTTGCAAAAATCTCATAGCATTTTGGGCCCAGGATAAAAGGGAAATGAGAATTATATCAATGGTTTATATGCCTATTACATGGCAGGAACATGATGTCAGGCTTTACCAGGTCTTATCATTTTACCTTGTACCATTTAATTATTGATTAGCAACTGGGTTTGAATTCTTGTTGGGCAGGTAAGGTGGAGGGTTTGTAGACAGAGTTTGCATAAAGTTTGTTTCCAGAGGAAACTGGGCACTCCAGCTTTCTGTTTTCCCCTTGAAATACCCTAAAAGTCTAAACTGTTTGAGGCAATTGTGCAGAAAAAGCAAGAAGTTCATGCAGAAAAAATAAGAAGTGTGGTTGCACAAATTTGCCATTATGATTTGTTTTATTTTGATAGCATTGCATTTTCCCAGTAGCAGACCTACTGGGGAGATCCCATGTGTTACAGAAAATTGACTGTTCCTTTTAGCTTTCTTCAGTATAATTGTTGGAAATCTTTCGTTAAGCCTGAAGAAAACTAGATAAAATGTACATTTTAAGACAGAACTTCTATGACAATATACAACACAGAGAAAAGGTATATCTAATATAAAATGCTATAATAATGTATATTTTTTTCAAGATCTGTTAAAAAGGCCTAACATGGTCTTTCTATAATTCCTGAAAGTGATGCATTCCACAGAGTAATGCCATCTATTGCTTTATTCATCCATATCTGAGTACCTGAATTGATCACAGCTGGTCAGGAAATATATTTTTCTTTTTATTTCTTCAAAAGGCAGAAATTTTGTTTCATTTTCCTGTTTGTTCAGATTTTTTGCTCTGAAAGTTGTTTTCATTTAAAAAAAAAAACCAACATGTTTTGTCTTACGACTTTTGCTTTTTTTTTTCCCTACAAGAAAAACACATTTGCAACTCAGTTAATATGAAATGAATAATCATTTCCATCACAGAAGCCACATATTCTTCTCTGATCCTTGTCTCACATGCAATTCCAAAGAAAAAAAGAATGTCACTGTAACTGAACTGTGGCAAAAACTATCTGAAGGATATCTCTACTACCTCTTTCAAGTCCTTCAAACCAGCAAGTTTTTGATATGTTTTTTTTCCATCAGCAAGTGTCTTGTTGGTGTCTAAATCTGGCTACACCAGCTTAAGTAGTTTCTCGACAGACATTTGTCATTTATATGGTATATCACTTTTCTTTTGAAAATGAAGATTGCATTATATTTTCTAAACTATTTGTAACCCACAAACTCTTTTGTTTGTTTTTTGGATAACCCTTCTAATAATACAACAATTCTTACAAATAATGAAAAATCCTATTTTAATTTCACTGTTGCTTATCTGCCTCACAAAAGACGAAGAGCTGAATTTTAAACTCATATAAGGAGAGAGAGGGATGATGAATTATGGAGTTCACTTCCTATTATAAAATGCAGAGATGGAGCTTGAATTTACTGGCTAGGGAAATCACAGCACCGCTATGAACTAATTCTCCTGTATACTACTTCACAGCTTTGGAAAATTGTTCAAGGTAGTGAGGAAATTAATCACTTCTGACATTCGGAAAAGATTTCCTTTTCGAAAGCTTCATCATTCTGTATATATTCTGTATGTGTTGTTGAAGACATACAAGGTGTTTCAGAAGTAGCTTACAGGCAGCAGGCCAACATCTCCTGAGATAACCTGGCAGAAACTGGTATCTAATTGGTGGATTAAACCATTCCTCATTTATTAGTGCTATCTTCTATTATATGTTCATTCCCCCCCC
>WEKY01026498.1:216393-244374 GCA_013390045.1 Picathartes gymnocephalus
TGGGATATGTCAAATAACAGAAACTTTGCTTGTTACAGAAAAATCAGCTTCAAACTATGAGGAAATGGATTTATTTTCTTAAGAGAAAAAAATGTTCTTCTCATGTCTGGAAAAAATGGTTAGAAAGAAAACAATGATAGACTACTTTCCAAGTATCCTACTGCTAGAAGAAAACAGGAATTGTTTGTATTTGCAGCAAATATTTAAATATTTATGCTGGATGTTAATAAACCTTTTTTTCTTATCTTTCTTGTGAAACTGGTACAGCAGCTACCTAGAAAGGTTGAGGTACCTGTTTCATTGGGTGTGTTTAAGTGGCTAACTCAAGTATAAATAACCCATTGTACAGCACTAAGACCATGGGGAGATTCTTAATGGCATTGGGTCTTGCTGTACATAGAGGAAAACAGAAAATGAACTGACCATCCAGACCCCATCCCTCTGTGATGCATTCATGCCAGATGGACCTTAGGAATGAGTTTGGGTTTGGGGTCAGGGATGAAAAAACAAGTGGCCAAAACCAAAGTGAGCTGAGGAGAGAACAAGATGAAAAGTAGCATCCAAAAGTTGTATGTCACCTTGAACAAGCCATAGCAGAATTTACAAGCAAGTTAGGCAATGAATCAGCAAATGGGACCCTAGTGGGATTTTCAGAAGCACTTAGACACAAAGAGCCTAATTTTTCATCTGAAATTAGAGTCTGAGGTCCTTTAAAAATTTCACTTGGGCTATGTGCATCCACAGTGATGCTGTTACCTTCAAAATATGACCCCTGAGCTACACATTTTTCTCCAAAATGGAATAAAAGGTGTAGCTGCTCCCTTGCAGACAGCCTCTAAAGAAAACATTGGTAAAAAAGGACTCTGTGATTCTCAAGTACTGTGTCATGAAAGCTAGAAAAGCTGCAAAAATATCACTGTCCTTGCTGGTGTTCACGTTGAAGTGTGGGCTGTAAAGCTCAGCTGTCCTCCTTAGGCCATGGAGACAGATTAACTCAATCAAAATGAAAAGGGCATTACAGCAAGAAGATTCAAAAGCCACAGCTACTCTTGAATCTAAGGAGCAGTTCTTTTTGTGAACTATGGGGGTTTGATGTGATCTAACATTGGGGTGGGATTTAGCTTTGGAATAATGTATCTGACTTCAGGTATTTATGTGCAGGTGCTTGCACATGTGCTGGTGTTGAATGCTCAGTGGACACCCAGCCAATACTGTCAGTGGATCCTGGAAATCTTTCCTGCTCATCCCAAATAAGAAAGATGCCTAAATTTAGGTACCAGCTGTTGTTTGAGATGTGTTCATCTTCCAAAATGTCCTCTAAGGGCTGGGAGAAATGCATGAGACTTAGGGGAGATTGCCTGCCCTGGACACTCTCACAGGGTCTGAAGAGCCTCTGTTCAGCTGTGTTTAGGCTACGTTATTTTGGGTCAGATGGATTCTTCTGTAAAGTAAAGAGACTCTGCTGGGAGCCTAAACTTCTCTCGACATGTGGAAATCCCCACCCAGAAAATGATTGTCTTACATAGTTATATTTTGGGTAGATAATTCCATGATGGTTGCAACTACAACACGAACTGATCTACAGCTCTGGATAGCAATTGATAAAAACCCACCATTCCTTCTCAGAGGAGAGCTCTGGTTAGTGATTCTTTTCCATTTCCTGTACTTTATCAGTTGAACTCTAGCCTAAGAATACAGTCCAAGTTTTGTTGAAAAATTTGGTACATTTACTGCTTTTTTAAGACTGTGCAAACCTGAGACTTTTATTGAGTCTTCTGCTCCTCATAGAAGCAGTTAAAATGTCAGATACCTCTGTATAGAAAAAAGCAATATATAATTTATGGCAATTACTTATACATTCTTTTTCCTTTTCATTATTTTCTTTGCTGATACAATCTGACTGCTAGGGGCAGGAAAGGACAGAGACTTTAACTGAAATAACAATCATAGAGCACTGGTTAGTGGGTAGCAGAGCACAGGTTTTGTATTCTTAACTTTTTCATTCCTGACAGAAGTATCTGAAATCTCTGCTATGTGTTCTCTTTTGGCACCCTGCCTAGGCATATGTCAAAGGCAATCAGTGCCATTTTTGGTCCATTTCTGCAGAACTGCAGGGGAATATTTTGGTTAAAAGACTGGCTCTGAACATCCCTTATTCCTCGTACTTTGGCCTCTTTTAGTTTTCATAAACATTCCTCTTGGACAGCAGAAGCAGCAGGCAGCCAGACTTGGATACATGTGCAACTATTAAAGGCCCTTCCCAGAAAGAAGCTTGGGAAGACTCCCTTTTGTTTGACCCTTGGGCTCTTCATTTTTACTGCAGTGAATGCTGTAACCTGGGATACTTTACTGGTGATCCAGAGAGCACAGGTGTTCCTTCTTTCTTTTATCTCTATAGCTATTTTTCTTATCATTTCTCTGGGCCTGATACAAAGCTGTTCTCGAGCAGCTGTATTTGTCCCTAGCATTAAGAAAAGCTGTGTGTGCCACACTGTTTCGTGGCAGTAACTGTTTGATTGATTTGTTTGCTGTAGAACAAGATTATTTTACTCATGCTGAATTTCTGAATCTCAGTTTTCCCAAAGAAAATGAAGGAAAAAAGGAGGGAATAGCAAGAAAAGGAGTTGCAGAAAATCTTATAGGGACCCCTGCAGATTCATATCCTCATTGGAATGAGCAGGGATAGGAGGGTGCTCCAGGGGAGGCTTCATTCTTAGAGTCCAGGGGTGAAGATGTAGGTGACAGAAAAGGGCAGGCACGCTGTGCCAAACACATTGGGAATTCCAGCAAGAGAGACAGGGCTGGGGGCTGGTGGCAGGCACAGCTTGCATACTTGGGGTTGTACACACGGAGGGCTCTGAAGGTGTTTGTCTGTGTGCTACCTGACACATGGAAGAAGCTTCCTCTTGTCAAAACATGACTGTATTGAGCAGGGCTGTCCTGTAGTGACTTTCTCCATGCAAATACCCTCCCACCAGCTTGCCAAAACTTTGGCTGAAGATGCAGAGAAGAGCAGATTTGAGGAATAGAAGGTGGGAGATATTTTAATTTGTGTTGCGCTCCAATGAGCAGTCTTCCATAAAGACTTAGTTAAATACTAGCCAATACTTTATTTTTAGGACAGCTGCTCTTTTTTCACATACACTGAGACAAGCATTTGAGTCAGAGGCAGGGCAGAGCCACCAGCACACAACTAATATTCCATAATTTGAGATGGTGGGGAGAAGAAAGAGTATGTTCAGGGATTTCAGAGAAAATATCAATTTAGGACTGGAAGTATTGTTGGATATTTAGTGTTCCTGTAAATAGGTAATGTCACAGTCTCCTCTAAAAGTCTCTATAGAGATAACCACTCAATAAAATTATGTTGTTCCCAATTTGTGTGAATTCTCACTCATCTTTTTCTTTCTTGTATTTAAATTTGATGAGCCCCTGATTTCAGCACTGCAATTATAGACACATTTTCGTCCTGTGCTCTGCATGGCTTACAAGAGATGTCTAATTTTTCTATCATGCTAATCTGTTGAATCTGCTTGATATGTAAGAGCAAAGACCATTTAAACAACAGGACTAGTGGATGATAAATGTGTCCTTTAACACCTGCAGTCACTTTTCACAAGTATCCAGGTGAGCTATGTCAGCCTGTTTGTGCTCAAAGGCATCTAGTGTGTACAGACATGAACAGTAATCCCTTTTGTTTAGGAGAGGTCAGGTTGAAATAAACTGAAGTTTATTTCTAAGAGGAGAAAATGAATAGAGGTGATATTAATTAAAAATGTTTCTTTGTAGAATATTAACAGAAAAAATGAAATCCCAGGTGTGTATGATGCTGTATTGCCAAAATTTGTTGTCTTATAGGATGAAAGGCTTTAACTTCCTTGGGCTCATCAGATCTCATGGTCAGGCCAGTATTTTACCTTCTTGTGAGCTTCAGCCTTCTGCTTTGTGTAATCTCCATCTTGTAGGTGATGAGGTCAACTTTCAGTTAGCTACTTAAACAAAAACTCAGAAGGAAAAACAGAAGTGTCCATCAAACCTGTACATTCTGTTTGAGGGAAAGACAATGGAAAGTGAGGTACTGCAGCACAGCAAGTGCAAGTATCTTTATAGGACTGTCTATTACATATCTGATTTTTTTAGCTGTAGCATTTGAAGTTCAGGAGGACGTTCTCCATTAGGGAGATTATTTATCTCACATAAAACAGTGCTTCAAATTCAGGTGTCCAGCCTAAGCTAGGCATGTACCTCCACAAGGTTACTTGGCATACCAGTGAGCACAAGTGCATTGGGAAGCAGTTGAGTGTTCTCTGGAGTTAGTGAACTCTATGTGGTAGTTTTAGAGAGAATAGATGACTGGATTTCACTAGATGTCTAAGTTCAAGTAGCTAAGTTAGGCAGAAGAAATTCCATTCCAACACTGCCCATCTCACTGCAACAGTGGAGATAAACTGGCAATTTAATGGTGAAAATGTCTTGAAGTCTTAGGCTAAAGACAGAGTCAAAGGGTCAGTGGTTATCTTAGCTTTAATTCCAAAGCCAGGACATGTTTCCAGACTGTAGATAACACTGTGTGACAATCAAAGATAAATTACGACAATTTAATAGCAACAGCCTTAAATAGACTACCAACTCCAAAATATTTGTTAATGTATCAAATGAACTACATCTTTCAAAAATATGAGTGGGCCACCATTCAAACTTCTGATTCAGTTCTAGAACTGCAGAGACCATGGGAGAACCATGAAGAAGACAGTGCTGTCCCTGTGGTTGTCCAGAAATAACTGACCTGTCTCACTGAAAACATTTAAAAAATAACTTCAGGACACATAGAAAAATAATCATGTCAATTGTGCTGGCAATAGCACTTAGGATAGTCTAGACAGATTCAACATGATAAAACCTCAGTTAGCTGGAAAGTTTAAACCATAAAGTATTTTCAGTGTGATAAATGGACAGTTATCTTTTGAAAGCAAAAAACAAGTAAGTTTCCTAGCCTGGGCTCTAATACACAATTGTTACCTGGGGGTTAATGCCAGATCAGTCAACTATATTAAAGTTGACTTAGATTATATTCAGTCTTCACACTGACATTTGGCACAGATTTATTATTAAGACTAAGGTCAAGTTCTAGGTTAATAATCTATGCTTTCTCTGTCAGTATTTATGAACATGATTTAATTTTCCCCACTCTGTTTTTCACTGATTAAAACTCCCCAAACTATTAATCTCATACTCAAGTCAAAGCCTGCCTGCAGCTATAATGTCTCTTTAAAATAGCAAAGGAACAGGCCAGAAGTTTAGATTGGGGATAGGCGTACTGTTTATGGCACACAAAATATTCCTCGTCCTAGTGCAAAAATGCTTGAAAGGGTTCACCATTTGGTTAGTGCTTCAAAATGAGAAGAGCTACAGGGAAAGAAAAGAATCGTATGCAACTGCAGTCTGTCTTCAAATTTAATCTGCTTCGGTAACACAGCCACTGTTGGCTGTGATTTCTCTTGCTAAATATATCTTGCTTAGTGACCTCTGTCACTTCTCAGAACCCTGATCAACAGTTTTCAGGTACTGAGAATCCCAATAGACAGGACAGCTTGTTCTAAAGCAAGTACTACTTTTTAATCTTGCATCAGTTGAGATACTGAACTGTGTTATTTATTAGATTTGATTCAAGAAATCTTAGAAAGTGCAAATCTTAGAAGGTAAATAAATAGTATGGAATTCTGACCTGCCATTATTTTCAGGGACATTTAGTAAGAGATTTATGGATGTCCAAAAGAAGACCAGATTTATGAGACTGAGTAATGGTATGGAATAGAATGTAGCATTTAGCCATAATGTTAATTTTATTAGTGAAGTGCTTCATAATTTGTAGTAAAAAGGCTTAGTGAAGGACAGTCTGGACAGCTAATGGCACTATTTTCAATAAAGAGAGTGAAATAAAAACCTGGGGCATTTTTTGTTCTTCAAGTACACTAGAAGGTTATAAAATAGGCTGCAGGGAAAGGGAGGGGGAAAATGAAAAAGATACCAGAGAAAAATCAGCAGATGGAGATTGCTCTAAAACGCTAAATGAAACACATGTATTTAAAGTAATGAGTATTTTATGATGAGAGATTCCACCATGATCAATTTAATGGTTTTAAAATATTAAAATGCAATGAGACTAAGGAGTGCAAAAGTGATTTAAATATAAATCTATTGATTATAAACCTGAATGCAGAAGTTTTGTGCAGTCAGTTCAGAGACAGAGAAGGATAAGGAACAAGAATATAGAGGTCTTTAAAATGATTGCATTTGATCTAAACAGTTAACCAAAAATGCAGGAACCTAAGGGTTGTGCCAATTGTTCAGGATGATTTTTTGATGTTAATTGGGAAAGAAATGCTAAGTCCCTTTTCATCTGAACTTACTGTGAATGAATCAAGAGTATCTTAGCAGAGTACACTCCTACAGGGTCTTTTTAGTCAAGACTAACCCCCAAGTCCCCCCTTCTTTTCCCAGAGTAAGTTTCTAGGGCTTGTTCATGTTGTGGTGTTAATTGTTCTTTATTCCTATTCCTCCTTGCTTTTCGTACTATAGGATCAGGAAACATTTTGCTCCTGGAAAATGTCTGCTTTCTGCTCTGCTGTGGTCCCCAGGTTTATGCATAGAAATCTTTGCTGGCTTTGATTGTACCACATTGGCAACCTGGAACCTCATCTGCACAGACCAAGTAAGAAGAGTACTGCATTCACCAATTTAAAATAGTTTTTGCCAAGACATAACCTTGCTATACAATCAACTTTATTTTATTGCAGTTGCTCATTCCTACTGCCTGTTTTTTTACCCCTAGAAGTATCTTTTTCCCAGTCAGTGCAAACAAACAAACAAACAAACAACCAAAAAACCCAGCCTCAAAAAACAACACAAAAACAAACAAACAAACAAACCCAAAAAGAAGTTAAATATTCTTGACTGATGGATCAATGATAGACTTCTCAAGAGCAAAGGGGACCTTTCTATTTCAGTGTCAAATGCCATGAATTTCCAGACCTGCACTATAATAAATCCAGTATGTGGCAAGTAGAGTTTAACTGTGTGCTTAGAGTCAAGAACATGGCTGAGAGCTTTGCTAAATTGAAGCTCAAGATATTTGTAGAGCAAAACATACTGTGCTTAAAGGAACGGAATAGACCATTTTTATTCCAAATGTTTGTAGAGTTTGAAAAGTGTTATTGCATTAGCCCTGTCAGCATGACTTTGTTGGCTGGTTCTCTCTGTGCTGCTTTTACAGCAGTTTCCAGTTCGTGCCCTACAAAAACTTACAAAGTAAATCTTGTAGTAATTTTATGCCATCCTAAGGTTCTATGCACTTGCTTTAGTGCACTTGTTTTAGAAACTGACAATTTCTAAGTAAATGTTAGACTTCTGATTTTCTTATCTAATTAATGTCCACTTGGCCTATCCAGCATCCTATCCACTCTTAGTGCTGAAGTGACCAAAGGTAGCAGACGTCAACCATGATACATGAAAAACTGTAATGACAAGAGCAACATTCACCTCTGGGTTGCAAGCCTTTGGCCAGAAATAGCAGGTTTTTTCTGTAAGCAATGCCACAAGCCCTTTGGCCGTGCCAGATAAGTTGAGCAGGTATACCTCATAGCTTTGCAATTGGCTCTGGTGCTCAACCTGGACCATTGCAATTGTCTCTGAGGATGAGAACTGGGTATAACCATAGACCAGTGTGTCCTAGTTTGTTTTGAAAGGAAATCTGAATATAAGGTCTGGGAAAAAGCTATGGGCTTGTCTAATAATAGGCATGTCTAATAGGACCATGGCCATCTCATAAAGTGTGCCTGTCCAGTGGTGCAAATGTACTGATTGAAACTAATGGGAATCACGCTGCTGTGTTCAGTGGGAATATTAGATAAAATGGTATTGCTGTTGCCACCTCCACAGGAAAGAGCACACCAAAATTGGGATATTCACTCTTTGCTCCTGGAGGCTGTTGGGGAGCTGACAGCTGTGAGAGTGCAATCAGCTCCTGTGAAAAATCAGTGAATCAGTGCCCCTCATGCTGGCTTGGCAGCACAGGGCATGAGAAAAGCAGGAGCCTTGCAGGGTGGTGGAGACCCACCAGTGCTGTGCCTGGGTGAGTGCCATGGGCTACAAGGCTGCAGCACGGGCTGGATCAGCCTCTGCTCAGGGCCTGGGGGTGCTGCTGTGTCCTGTGTGGGTCACAGAGTTTTTGGGGGTGCTGCTGTGTCCTGTGGGGGTCACAGAGCTTCTGGCTGGAGTGGCTCCATCAGGCACAGCAGCAGCCCAGTTGTGGGTGTACTGAAACCAGCTCAGGACCAAAAGTCCATCTTGTCCTCTCTGAGCTCCTGCAGCTGAATAGTGCTGAGCTGGCTCACGCTGGCTCAGACAGAGCTGGCTCTGCAAGCTTCAGCCATGCTGGGCTTAGGGACATGGCTTTACCATGGGTTTAGTGGTGCACCTGACCGTGGTGGGTTAGTGGTTGGACTTGATGGTCTCAGAGGTCTTTTCCAATCCTAGTGATTCCATAATATTATACCTGACCGTTCTGACTAGTCTTGAAGACATAAGAAATTATTCTGATACTATAAAAATCAGAGATACTACCTTTAAATTCTTTGTGCCTTCACGACCAGAAAACTTCATACATACATTGATGTATGTATGTCAGTTTTTTCCAGACTGCAATAGAAACAAAAGCTAAGAAAGACTGCCTGTTTGCAGCATTAAGTTAAATTGCCTACAGTATTTATTTCTCCTGTACTGATTTTACTGGTACTCTGAATTATGTCAATCATTTGTAATGGGTTACTGGAATGTGATTAGGACTTCTAAGGAAGTAAGTTACAAGTATTTATTTGTATTCTTTCCTTTTAGAATTTTTCCAGTAAAAGAAGACGCTAACCTAAAAGCTGATTATTTGAAAACTATTGTAGTGGCAGCCACAGGAGGGAATTCTTTTTTAATGACAATTTACAGCTTATAAGAGTATAAATTGTTTTGTGGTGTTTTTTTAAAAAAAAATCCACTGAATTGTAATCAGTCAGCTAAAATGCTGTTTTATGAAAACCAAATTTTTCAGGCACTAGTCTTTTATAGACTGCTATACATCTAATATGTATAGATTTACTGAGCCCAGAAAAATAGTGGGACTTCTTTATACAGCTTGCAGGTTAGAAAACCTGTCCTTTCAAGACAGTTTCTTTTGAAAGCTATTTTCATTGAAATAAAATGAATAGGTTAATAACCCCTTCAGATTTTTTCATGGTATAGGAATACCAAATTACACTGGATAGGTAAATTCTGTGCATGGAGGGCCACTATCACACTTGACTACAGGAAGGCTGGAAATGGATGAAGTATCTGCTTATGGCACCCCTGGTGGTCTGATTTTGTGAGTTTGTTAATAGTGTTTTACCTTTTAGACTCAGAACAAAGAAGTAAAAATTCTTGTTTCAAATGCACAGCAACAGAAACTTCCTCACTGTCATCATCCTTCAGTAACAGCAGTGCAAGTCAGCAGCTCTGTGTGCAGACTTCAAGTCAGAGGTAACCCAGCACCTGTGAATCTCGACTTTTTCAACTTGAGCTTTAACAACTTGTTCTTCCTCTTGTAAAGCACCTTCTGCATGTGATTGCTTTCTGAGATGTACTATTTCTCTTTTCCCTTTGAACAATCATTTCTTTCCTTATGGAAAATTTTCTATTTGGAAGAAAAGTATATAATAGCACTCAGCCAAGTCAATAGTTTTTCCTCCCTCCCCCACGCCCCCTTTTTTTGATCAAACACTAATTGAAGACAGTTACAGTGCAAATACTTGAAGTATTGTTTCCATCTTTGCAGTCAGAACATTCTTAAAAACAGCTCCAGCTTCAGGGAAACAAGCTTATTTCTGTTTATATTTTGTCTTTACTCTGAAATGAAATACAAAGTAATAGCTTTATTACAAAGACATTGAAACTCACATATTAAGAAGTAATGTTCATATTCCACAAGATAATTTCCATTTTCTTAGCAAAGATAAATATGTTCCTGTGTCAACAGTGATAAGAATAACAGAAGAAATGGCAACAAGCTCAGTACTATTTTATGATCAAATACCAAACAAGTAATTTAATAATCCAATTCCACATGAAGCAACTATTACACCCCAGTGTTTGCAGCTGTAATGGGATTTGTGTGGTACATAAAAGAAAGGCTGTCAGAAATTAAATTCTTGCTTTCTTTTGTTGCCCACACCAGAATCTAGGCCCTTTGCTACAAATTTTACTACCTAATTTTGAGCATCTGTTTACCTGTGTCTCACACATATTTCAGAATTATGACTTAGTTTGATTGAATAGTGCTCAGTCACAAGTTTTTTCTTATTGCCAGAATATCTCTCATAAGTACTTCTCTCTTTTTGACAATAGTCTGTTGTATTTTAAATGACTGGTAAATGTAAATGTTTAGCAGTGTGTTAGCATTCCTCCCGTGATGGTGTATTTTAAAATAAATTTATTGTTGCAAACAATAAAATCAAACAAAACTATTCAATTGGTGTTCCTGTCTATCAAGAAACCAAAACTCTTGAAGTGAATCACTGTTTTCATAGCTATTGGTATACATAGTGTTTATTTTTGGCATCACATATCCTAAATACACATTTTAGGAGTAACTTTTTCTTTTTTTTTTTTTTATATTTTTATTTTTTTTAAACATATACCCTAAAATAGCTACTCTAAAATTTTAGATCATAATCAATAGAAGCTTAAAAAAAGCACCTGGTCACTTTGAAGAGGAAAAAATTTCTTGAAATTGCTCATGCACATCTAGATAAGGAAAATCTTAGACTTGATGAGATAAGCATTATGCAGAAAGGTTTACTGGATGTTAATTTAAACCATAAGTTGAGCTCACATAGCAAGACTTTCTACATTTTCATTATGGCCTCCTAAATTGCACTCCTTCCATCAAGGTTACACAGTTTATTAAATATTCATAAAACAGAGAACAAAAAAATTCTAATTGCAAATAAGTGCAGCTGATGTAGATTGCATTATTTATGATTCCATTTGTTAAACTAAGACAAGAGAAATTGATGAAAGACATTAAGTGGACCAAAATTTAAGGTAAATTTAGCACAGAATAGTTTTTTCCTCTGTATTCTCTGATGGATAGAAGTTCTTTTCTTGTACTATATGTGTCAAAGAGACTGATTATTTCTGTCTGTCTTAATAAAATCATCATTACTGTATAACATACTGACATTATTATTAAATTTTTAGTGTCACTATGAAAAAAAAATTAATAAATAGCATTCCTGTATTTAGGGCGAAGTTCTCAACATCAGACAACAAGGAGTTTATTATATTGTCAAGCCCAAGCAGCTGAATTCCAAAATGAGGCCACTACCCTGCATGCTGGGAAGAGAAGGAAGCTCTTCTTTGCTGAGTTGCAAACAGACACGTGAATATCTTCAAACCAGTGGCAACTTAATGACACTTGGCAATAACAATGCTGGGGAAAACTGCTCAGTTAATTTGGTTAAACCAATTCTCAATCAAAATGTTTTATTGATTTATTAACAACATTTAATCAGCAACCAGTGAACAATATATTTAATATTAATTTCAGCAACACAACAAAAAAGCCACAACATTAGACTATTACAAAATGTAAATTAATAGCTACAGTTTTTTAAATATCTAAATCCATTCTTTTTGCTAGGAAGCTACAAGGGGTAGGAGCTGTTGGGTAAAGCAAGGAAGGTAATGGGAAAGCTTTTTGCCTTAGAAGGAGCCTAATTTCTTCTGCTGCCCTGAGCAGGACAAGGTTGTGAACAACCAGTGTGAGTGTCAGTGTGAGTTATGCTGTTGACTAAAGAACTCCAAGATTTCACCAGAACCCCCTGTATTTGGAGCATTTCTCCTCTTGACCTCGCAGGTAAGGTATTCAGCTCCTTGACAAAACTCTTCACATGAAGGGGAAGATTTTCAAATGTTTCAGAAAACTCTTAACTTATAGTCCCACGGGGTGATTAAATGCCCATTCCCTTGCACTCTGAATTTTTTATTTCACATTTATCCTAGGCTAGTTATGTTTCCTGAATGGTGCACAGTACATCTGAGACATGACTACCTAATGCTAGACTAAGATTATTGCTTCCAATTTCCTATTCCAATGTGTAAATCTGTAATTAAAATGAATCATGCAAAATTTCTTCTTCTTTTGCAACCCTTGAATTCCCATGACTAAAAAGTTTAAGAGTTTCTAATTAAGAAGGATAATATACTCACTGAGTCTAATGAGACATGCTGCTGAGGGCTGCTACAGAGATAGCACTTGAACAGAAACCCTGCATGAATATTAATTTGTCCTGCGATATGAAGACTGAACGCTTATATCATGGAGGGTTTTTTTATTGACTGGTGGAATTACTAAAGAAACTGTTGAGATTATCACACAGGTCTTGAGCCTGCTGCATTTCATCACACGGGGTGGCAGGCTCTGCACAGAGTGCTCCGGGCAATGCTGCGTGTCTTGAGTCATGACTGACCTTTGCCTTTCACGTGCAGCCATGAGGTGAGCAGAAAGTAATTACAGTGAGGCTCCTGCATCCCCTGTAGGTGGGAAGGGTTTGAGCTGCGAGGTTCAAAGAGGACACGGACAGACACTACATTGTATGTGCCATGTCTGAGTGGGACAGATCTGGAAAGACTTCAGGGTACGTAGGAGCTGGGGAAGAGCTATTGGCAAGCCAAAATATTAGGTAGTGAGATTTTGGAGTCCCATTATGGTCATGGAGTACTTTGAGAGACCCCAGCTGAGCATATTCTCCTTCATTTTTCTGTTTCATAATCTCCTCCAGCTTCTGACGTACAGTTAAAAGCTGCTAGTGGCATTCAGTGATCAACAGAGTCATGTCCTTCCCCTAATGACAGCAAACCACTAGGTTTAGAGGATTCAGAATTGGGAACCTCTTTTAATTAAACTTTGGATCCAAAAAAAAAGGATAAATTTGGCTTAATATATATATATATATATTATAAAAAAACTGTACAGTAGATATTTGGACTAAAAGTTCTACTCTAAAAGATTTAACCAGACCTGTTTTCTAGACTGGATTTTAAGTGAAAAGTCTGTATTTCATTCTCTTAATATCACCAGTTTACAGTGTATTGGAGAAAGAATTATTTCAGTTTCACAAGTTTACTCTGTATTAGATAAAGAATTACAACCTCTTATATTGTTTTTTTTTTTAGACCTTTTTTTCATGACAGCCTACAATTCTCTTTTAAATCATTGCAACACATTTTCAAGTCTGTAGATATAGGATAACTTTTTAAATTAAAAGTTAGCTAAATCATAAATGTTTGCAGCAATAGCCATCCTGTTATGGATAAATACAGAACAAGGCTGGACCAGACTGAATATACAACACAGATGAGGGTCTGTTTAACGGGTAGCTGAAGCTTGGGGAAGATATTTTCATTTTGGATACGTGTTTCTAATTACTGTAAAAGAAATGGTGTCTCTTATAGTATTAATCATAATTTATTTAATCAGGCACAATTAAGTTTGGATTGCCAAATCCAACTGAGTTTGGATTGTCAATTACTCAAGTGAAAATATAGGGCACTTAGAGTCCTGTTTCATCTACAGTGCAGTAAAATGGTTGTGGTGATAAGTCTAAAATTTGACTCAATAACCTTAGAGGTCTTTTCCAACCTAAAAGATCCTGAGAAATGTTTGCTCTATGCAGGTCTTTTCAATATCCAATACTTTTCAAAGAAGAGTTTTGTAACTCAGATCATTGTGTTCATTTTCAGATGAGTGTATTTGGATTGGCTTTACCTATCACCTGTTGCTAAAGGTATTAGTATTTCTCTTTGGCTGCATCTATACTAGCAAAATAACAGTGTCAGGACCTGTTCTTGGCACGGAACCCAGCTGGCATATTTTGACCACATGAACATCATTTAACTCTTCCAGTCTCAGAGGTATATTACTCCATCCAGACTACCTCTTGGGAATATTTCCTAACAAGTGTTAATTTCCAAATTATTTCCTAGAGTTTCTTGGGATGGTGCTTCATGACATGAGCCAAACGTGTGAAAACACTGCTCCAGACACTTCAGAAAAGAGGTGCTCAAGTTCCAATGCCTGTGGTTGCTACCCACCATAATTAATTTACTGGTACATATCTTTATACCATACAGCTTATCACTTAGATCCAAATCTTCAAGGTCAAAAACCTCCTAACCAAATCTGAAAGGAAACACAGTACTGTGAATACAAACAGACAATAACCTTTCTGTGTCTTTTCATCTGGAAATGTTAGTAGAAGTTAGGATTTGCAAGAGCTACTGTAACACAAATAACAGTAATATCATCCTGGATGGCCATCCTTGCTTCAGTAAAAGTTATAAAAATACACCTCCTTGCTGAAAGCTGACACTTTATTATAGACCCATTAGTGACAGGAGCAAGACTCATGGGTGCCTGTGGCACAACACAAATTCTCTGTGGGTTCCAAGATCAGCCTCTTTCTGCCAATTTTATTTTTTTGGCATACGCCAGGAAGAACTACACTATGTTGCTCTTTTTTTATAGCTTTTTTTTTTTTTTTTTCTAGCAAGGGTAAGTTTTTGAAGCAACTGCAGAAATTCTGGGAAACTGCATTGTGGCTTGATCACACACTCTTTAAAGGACAGTGGTAACTGAAGTATTTTTTTTCTTTATGTTTTTTTCAACACATGAAATATGGCTTTGGAGAGGAATTAGGAAGCAGAGGAGGGCATGCAAAGAAGGAAGCACTTATAATCCTGTCTGTATGTAAGTGAGAATAAATCTTCAGAATTTCCCCTGTTATCTGTCACATACCAATAAATTATACCCTAATGTAGCTGCCTAAAAAGGTACGGCATGGGATATTCTGTCCCATGGAGATCAGGCAGCCACTGGGCTTCTCTGCAGCAGCAGCCTCTAGACCGGGTTTCATTATTATGATCACTGTTATAGACTGAGGTTGGTATCATTACTGCTGAAAAGATACAGGACTGAAATATGATGTGTTATTGAACTTGCAATAGAACTGAAACCAACGTTTCCAAAATGAGCTGTCTGAACCAGAGTGGGCTCTTCTGCCTCTTTGTGCCAGCAGCCAGGAAGACAAGTTCTGAAATATGTAAATTGCCGAATAAGAGAAGTGTCCAGAAGTTTCTGTCATATGTGTACTAGACAGGAACCTGATCTGTTTGCCACATTATGGGAGCAGAAGGTTATTAATCTAAAAATCCTTCACAAGGCAACAAACTACTATATAAATGTACTTTCGTATAGGAACCAGTCTCAGGTGGAGGTGTTGTAAAATAAAATTTCAATGGCAAAGGAAGTCTATGATTGTCATTTTGATTCATCCTGTAGCTAAAAGTATAACAGTGGAGCTGGTAAAATTCAAATGGACTGTTTTGGTCAGAAAAAGAAGCTTGTCAAAATGTAAACTTAGCATGGAAGTATGTTCATTTTGTTCTAATGTTGAATAAGAAAATATTATAAATATAAGAAGGAGATTATTTCCACTTTTAAATAAGTTCTCCCACTCAAATTTTAAAACACTTCAATGAGACCATTTTTCCCTGTTCTGGGTCTGAATAATGGTTCATTTTTTTTATCTAGTCACAAATATGTTAATGTATAATACATTTTTAAATTGAATTTCAATATATATTAAACTTTTATGTTTCTGCAATGATGCGGAATAAAAGGTAACTTATAGAATTTTCTGTGGAGTAAGGTTTTTGATGTCTGAGCCCTGTTGCACAGTTCAATGTGCCCTTGCTGATGAGCTCAGGCTGCACATCACCCCTTCCCCTGGGAGGCTCTGCCTCTGGGGTGACTGACTTGGCAAAGGTTTACTGCATGGATCCGGATTGCCCAGCACCAGCCCTTTGTCTATTCTCCACTCAGAGTCAATCGAATTAAAAAGTAACTTCTGGAATATTTACCACATGACAGAACTGCATGAGGCTTGTTTACATAAACAGTTTTCCAGGTGGGTGACTGCTGAGATGCAATTCGAGGGAAATCAGGTGTGTGCCGGCCGTTCCCTAGGTGTGCCTGTGACTCCCTGTGCCTTCAGCCAGCTGGGTGCTCCCACAGCCACTGGGGAGGGGTGCTCTCAGAGGGGAGGCATCCTGGCCTAATGCCACGTGCCAGCTGCTGGGATTTTAAATGCACCAGGGTATTTTACATCTGTTTGTGTTTTAAAACAGAAAGCTGTTTTAAAAGAGGTTTTTCAGAGTTATAGGTATATAGGAATATACAGGATGGTATAGGAACAAATACCAAGCATTTTACTGCTCTCTTCTGAATATTCTCAGTTATTAGAAAAATGTCCAGAATACTGTGGTTGTAGTCAAAATACTGTTGATTTTTGTTTTTTGTTTTTCTTTCAGTTGTTCCCCAGCCTATTATTATATCCTTCCTCTTAGGAGCTTAGTTTATATATTGCAATTCTTTCTCAAAATCAATGTATTAGTAAGTAAGTGGCAGGAGTCTTCTCTTCTATGGAATGGATATCTTGGTGCTAAGCATGTTGTGGTGAGTGGGCCTTTTTCATCCATTTCAGTTTCTAATTTCATTCAGTGGAATAATGAACCAATGGAAGGAACCATAAGCACTTCATAAAGATCGTCCTTATATGGGCCACAGATACTTAAAATGAAAGCTGATCTTACTCATCACAGGCTCACATGCTTAAACCTGATCCAATAAAAGGAATAAGAATGGGTGGCCATGGCTGGAGAAGACATCGATGTCATCAGTAGCAACCTGCACAAAATCTGATTTAGTGTGAAGACCTGGGTCTTCAGGTCATGGGTCTGGGATGCAGACATTGTTTGTTTTGGCAGATATTTTTTGAATGTTCTACAGATTTGGTTAAACATTGATGTTATCGTCATTTCAAAATATAGTGTGACAGATGTACCAAGGAAAACTTATCTAACTGATACTAAAGCTGGCCAAATTTCAGTAATCATCACCTAAGTGCAAAAAAATGCTCATGAAGATAAAAACCCGGTAAAGGGTTAAACTTTTTTACTTGCTGAGGATTTTCTTTTGCTACTAATGACTGATTTATTCTATGATCCTCCATTTGGGGATATTCTGTGTTCAAATATGCAAAGAATGTCACTGCAACTGATGACTCTGCACAGCATTCAGAAAACTCTGCCTCAGTTTTTAAAATCCTTTTTGTTCCCTGCAGTGTGTGTGCCATGTCTTTCAACTGCTGGCTGTGACACACTGCTACCATCTGATGAGGCACTTGAGGGAGCCTGAAAAGAGAATGATTGTCTTACACAAATGGATGTTTTAAAAGCTAAGAAGGAAAATTGCACCTGCAACTCTGTATTGAGAGTCAAAGTCAGCATTTAGTCCAGCACTCTGCAATGAAATTTTAGCATTCTCTCTTCAGCCTTCCAAAGATTCCTCTCTATCTCATAAAGCAGAAAAGATAGAAGACCATACAAATATGCCTTAAGAGAAAAATTTTAATAACCAAGAACAGAAGCAGCACAACTTCATTTAATAGAAAATAAGGTTTATTTGGAGGGCATCAACATAATTTTTCTGGATTTGAAAAAACACTCATAGAACTGAAATTTCAGAGACATGAAGACCCAGAGGTGGTGAACATTAAAATGATATAACATGATATGCTAGCTCATCTAAACAGAACAACAATAACACTCTCACATTCAGTTGATGATCTTAATAAAAGCAGTGGAGACACAGAAAGTTAGAAGGCAGAAAGAGGGGGAGTTGTTACAAAGGAGGCTGTTCGGGCTGACACACTGCTTCTGCATTTCACAGGTCATTAACTTACTATCAGATAGAGTGGAGCACCTGCCTTGACATCTGGCTTTTCAAATCTATCTCTAATGACCAGAGAAACTGAATTTAAATTCTGCAGCTATTGACAGAAGGTTTTTTTAAGGGGTATACCCCAAGGATATTTATCATAGCTTAAAAAAAAAAAAATAAATAAAGGCTGCATTTATTGCTACTACATCCACCAAAACCTTTACTCTTAAAGAGCAGATTTTGCAAAAGTGTATAGATTTCCATGCCAGTTATCTTGATTTTACAGCCTAAACTTTCTTTTATTAATTTTAAAGGAAAGGGACAGATAGACAGACAGTCCTTATGACTGTCAATAAAGTCAGATTATTAGATGCCATATATGCAAAATGATATAGTTAAATTTTAAGGTGCAAAAAAATCAGTACCAGCCACCCTTAACTTCCGTAAACTGTGGAATTAACATTTCTAAACAATAATGTAGTATGGGGTTTAATTTCAGCATTTAAGATGAACCAAAATTCCCAGTATAATAAAAGGACAAAGGTACATGCCTTTGAATGCCTCAGAGGGGATCCTTTTTTCCTACCTTAAATTTAATGAGGGAACTTGATTTAATATTTAGCCTTTCTTCAATGCAATCTTGGCCTCTCAATTCAATATCCAGTGAAAATTTTGTTCTTTGGAGAATCATATCAACAGTCTCATGCTTGATTACTGGATACTGACACAACCTATAAGAGTTTCACCCTGGTCTGGTGGATTTAGGAAAGTTTGCTGGAGGCAATAAGAAGTACGAGTTCAAGAGGAGGACATATCTGAACCTGAAAAAATACCATATGGTTCACAACATAGGCCTGTCTGTCGTTGTGTCACTAATTAATATTAGAGGTGGAATTTTAGGAGAAAACTATATTTTTACATTCTTTTTAGCAGATACAGTTGGATAACAATATAATATTACTGGTGTAGCAGTTTGTTGGGTTACACTTCCTATTTTTTTCTCATTTTTTATCTAACTCCATGAAATTATGCTTCTGCTAGTGATAGATTTTGCAGTGGAACGCAACCAGTGCACATCGTTTTGTTATTTCATGCAAAATTTCATATCTAAATTGCACATTACCATTGTCCTGACATTCTAATTGCATGGTCTGCTAGACTTCAATATCTAGCAGCATTGAGCATTAGTCAGCATAGAAAAAAATAAACATTCAGTTGCTCAATATAAAGCTAAGAATACTGTCACTAATGTGTATAAGACAATGCTCTCCTTGCAATTGGAGGAAAGGGGCATTTTTCTGTGGACTGTACATTTTCTTTGAGATTTATGTCATGAAGCGTACGTCTTATCATATGGAAGATATTTTCTGTGGATTAACATGGTCTTAGAAATTAAGAAATTTTTTATGCAATTGCAACATCTTTTATTCTTTGGATGGATCTAGGCCCTTCACATGTGTATGTCACTATAGACAGGCACAGACTATTGCATCCTCCATATCTTGGTCATAGCAAAGTAGAATATTCAATAAATGCAAATTGTCCTGCTGCTGCTTGTTACCAAGTTTTGATTGGATCTCTCTAACAAGGATGACTTTTTCTGTAAATTTAATAATTTTTGGATTATTGCTTCTTCCACAGGATTAAATGATGTGGCTCTGGTTGATTTCTGAGGAAGGCAAGTCAGACCAAGATTGAAAAATTATTCAGAACACCTTAAAACCAGGTCACATTATTGAACTTTAGATGATAAAAATCTATGCCTGAGCTTATCAGCCGTGTCTCTTTATTGTAGACTTTATCCTTTTACAGTTTTCAGGTACTAAATGACAGAGAAACTGAATTTTATCTCAAGCTACTGGACAGCAAAGAGGGACAACAACTTGCTCAAAACTATAATTTTCAGGCTGAAATCCTCCAGGTCTGCAACAATAGGATGCACCTGTAAAACAATAGGATGCACTAAGTGTTGCACTTGAATGGAAACACCTTGCCAAGATCCCTCAATTTGCTAAAATCATGCACCTAGAGAGTGACTTGTCAGAAGTCCTCTTAGCTTGTACATAAAGGTGAGTGTAGCTATGTGTAATTGTGTCCTGGATATATGAAAACTGGTATGAAACTGGAAATGAAATGGATATTTTCACCCACCAGCTCAGGAACACCTCTATACATATTTATGCTGTTTCTGGACTTGTTTGTTCTGTCCTGGCCTCTCTGGATTCATCAGTTTGAATCTGTTTCTTGGGGATTTCTGCATTTTGAAGCACAAACTATCTTTAATAACCTGCCTGATTGACTGGAGGGGAGTCCTAAATAACTGGTTAATGGTTTTGTGATACCACAAATATACAAGACTCATTCTATCCCCACCCTCTGCCAAATTTTCACATGCTAGCCATTTTTCTACATATCTGTCTACTGTCTACTTTTCTTTTAATGCTATTCAGAAATAGCTAATTCAAGACTATGTAGATACTCTCAGGAAAGGAAAGAGGTAATAAGCACTGCAATTATGAGGAGAGATATGGAAGAGCCATCTTCTGAATATTGCCTTGAAGAGGTGTTGGATAACTCCAGCTGGCAGGAGTTCACAAACACACAGCAAATATGACTTATTTTCGTGGTACAACCACAGCTGACACCTGTGTATGATTGGGCTCATGATAGGTGACAAAATGATACAATCTCCATTTAAGTAGAGCTAGTGTCTAGACCCAGTGCGCATCTTATTAGTGAGGTTCAAGAGAAGGAATAACCAAAAAAAGTCTGATCCAAGCTAAGTCTGACAAAAAGTTAAGACCATACTCTGCTACAGTTCAACTTATTTTTGTATTTGCTACCCAGTAGTTTGACTTTTTTTCTATTCCTATTATTTTTCTATAGTTTCTCAGTCATTTCAATTTGTACAAGAGCTCTGTTTTGAAGAGGTGACTTTGGAAAATAAAATTAAAAACCAACTAATCAAAAAAACCTTACCAGCCCACACAAGTGAATACTCAGTCTTGATCTTTCTTCAGTTTGGTTTACCATGAGGCCACAAAAATGCTTGTACTGGCACAGGGAGAGGCCATTGATGTGTCCAGGCACTTCTCTTGGCACTGTTAGCTCTTGTTAGTTTGAAGGGACCATGTTTATGGCCTCGGATTTAGGAGGCTATAGAAAGGAGCACTCTATGAAAATAATGGATGCCCAAGAGCTTTCATTTTTCAATAACAATTGCTTAAATTTTAGAATATTCTCAGGTGTCTCCACAATCACATATGCTTCTAATGGGATGTGTCTTGCTAAGTCAGTAAGTCAGCTTAAATTCTTGAAAGTTTTCCTTTTTGATAGAATTTAGAGATAAATAAACATATGAACATTCTTCTGAAAAAAAGATGCAACAATGTGCAAAAGGCTTTCATGTGTTTGAAGATCTGGAACTGAAAAAATATTTTTTCTGAAGGAACTGATTTCTGTTGTCATCTGCTCTCATAATGATCTGTGTGAAATGAAAGATGTAATTAGCCAAGCATAGGGAAAATCAAATTGCCATAATCAGAAACCAATCCTGAATGCTGCAAATTTTCCAGACAGCAATCAAAATGAATGTGAAGGGCAGAGACAAAAGAAGCTCCAGTGTTAAAAAGGTGAAGCAGTAAACTAATTCTGGTGAAGCTGTCAGTTGCCTATGATCATGCAAAACAGAAATGAATTCTTTTTACCTCTGATTTTTCTGATTTTCTGCCTGTTACAGATTATGGGGAATGGCAGTAAAATGAGCATCTTATATAGAGAAATGCACAGATTTCTGATTAGTGTTAGTGAATTTTGTTTGAATTTTAACGCTGCATGACTCAGAAATTTCAACTGAAGTGAGAATGTGTGGCATGCACTGTTCAAATCAAGAGGAAGGTAAGATTTCTTTTACTCGGTTGCATTTGCGATTTGTGAAAAGAGGCAGGTGACTTTCTGAAAGCAAGTTACTGATTTCAGTTAGGAAAATTCACGATGAAAATAAATTTTACTCGGGCAAATTTTCAAGGCTGAAGACCATCTTGAAGGGGAGTTAAATCCAAATGTAAAGAGGTCATACGATAACTTCCTAGATTTCAAAGAGGGCAAGAGATTTCCTAGTGGAAAAGAAAGAATTCCACCAAGACATGTGTCATGCTCTTTGGTATAACATATCCACATCCTTGAAGGTGGAAACCAACAGCTTTCACGTTCAAATCAGCATTTTGGCATTTGAAGGCTATTATTAAAAACACCTACATCTAGCAATTAGGCATAGGACTTTGCCAGAGCATAGAGGAGGTAGCCAATGCCTCTTGTAGCAGATGAGTGCTGGAAAACTCAACATTTCCTTAAAGACCTTAAGTCCTAGGGAACCTCTGTTCGAGTGAAAGCTCCACAGCAGCAGAACCATAACTCTCTTGGGCTGATTTGTATCCTGAGAGCAAAGGCAACTCACCAAGCCAGCATGTCCAGCCTGCTGGTGCTTGCCAGTGTCCTCCTTGTAGCTGTAAATCTTGAAATCGTTGCTGTGGGCAGTTGAAGCAGAGGTTCAGTCAAGTTTTCCGATTTCCTTATTTATGTGAAATATCAGTACAGGGAAGTGTCCTCTCCTGGGACTTTTCTCCATCAGTCTCTCTGTTCTGCTTTTTTTATGAGCTTTGCCAGGCTATCAGAGGCTATATAACCATTTAACCCCAGAGCTCTGTAATCCTGCTTTCCCATCCCAGCACTATCAATGCTTCTTAGAAGGGAAGGTCACACTGACAGCGGTCCAGCAGCTGAGCTCTGTGGATGTGGGACACCTGAGATCAAATATGCAGAACAGAATTCGGTTCGAAATTAAGTGAGCCTTTAAAACAACCTGGCTGGTGATTTCTGCAAGGATATATCTCTCTGACTTAAGCTATGTGTACAGAAAAGAGAGATTTTTAAAAACCTAATTTGTTTCTCTGCTTTTAGCTCTGTCTTTTTAAAAAAAATTCTCTTTGAGCACATTCCCATCCCTGCTGCAGAAGACTAGGCTTGTTCACAGATTGTAGACACTAAAGGAAATACATTGATTATCATCTCACATTCTCCATAATACTTAAAAAAAATCTCCAAATATCTCTGATTGAAATGGAATATTTTTAGAAAATCACATTCAGATTTAACTTAATTTTCATTAAAATAAGTCCTCCATGTCTCCTCTTAACTTTGTTAAATAGCCTCACTACTAAAATATCTGAATTTACATAGCTTCAGCTGAACACTTTCACCAGATTTTGCAGGTATTTTCTGGATGGGAGCCTTCTCAGTAATCATGTTTCTGTTTCTTTTTTTGGAAATTTTGCATGTCAATGATGCTAAATTTCTCATTAGTCATGTATATGAATGACTTGTTCCTGAACCTTCTCAAATATGTCAACTTCCTGTTTGAATTGCAGATACAAGATGTAAAACAAGTACTTCAATCAGAGCTCTGCCAGTCTCTAAACTTTAGAGTTAGACTTGCTAGTTCCACTTCATATTTTCCTGTATATACTTGCCAGACTGTATTAGCTTTTTTGCACTCATTGTTGGCAAATGGTTAAGGCTCATCCAGGCCTTAACCAAATAACTCCACATTCTAGACAAAACCTAAATTGTAAGCGTCATCATATGTGACTTTATACTTGGCTCTTTTGAAAATGGACCATGAAAGAATAATTCTGCCTATTATTTACATCTCTATCTCACAGATCTTATCAGTAATGATTTTCAGTAATGATTTTTTCATTTGTTCTGGGCTAATGGTAAAAATAAATCATCAGCTTAGAGAAGATTCAGTCCTCATTGTTCCGCCTGGAGAAGAGAAGGTTTTGAGGAGACCTCATAGCACCTTCCAATATCTGCAGGAGCCTACAAGGAAACCAGAGAGGGACTCTGTGTCAGGAACTGTAGTGATAGGAGAACGAGTAATGGGTACAAATTGTAAGGGGGAAATTTGAATTAGATACTAGGAAAAATTTTTACTATGAGGGTGGTAAGACACTAGAACAGGTTGCCTTAGGAGATTGTGGGTGTCTCAACCCTGGCAGTGTTCAGAGCCAGGGTGGAGGAGGCCTTGAGCAATCTGGTCTAAGAGGAGATGTCGATGCCCATGGCAGGCAGGACTGGATGATCTTTAAGGTCCATTCCAATTCCTTCACATTATATGATTCTCACTGTCAAGCACTAGGCATGCATTTAGTTGTTGATAATTCCATTTAAAATTACATAGCAAAAAGTACTTGCTAACTAAATAGCTGTGTAGCTTTATTTTGTTTTTATTTTTGAACTCAAAACACTGCATGGTAAAAAAGCCTTATTTGCTGATAACAATTTTTGTTTTCAACTTTTGTTTAAGAAATTTACAACTCTGAGCAAGTCATTGCCATCTGGTTTGTTGCCAAAAGGCCCTGGAGGGAACCTTCTATTTTCCTATCAATAATAATGAAAGACTATTTTAGGAATATTAATAGCCCTGTCAGTGAGAACTACTGACTATGTATATAATAACTACCTAAAGATTATTTATAACCTCCTCTTTTCTGAATACTCAAGCATGAAAGGACCTGAATTGTATCTTGCCAAGTAGCCAGCTTTTAGGTGGCCAGCTCTTGGAATGCATTCACTCAGTTTTCTGTGTGTTCACGAGGGAGTTTTGGGCAGCTTTAAGTGCCCAAATATCCAGCAGGGAGAGGGTCAATGAAACCATATAGTAGGAAACAGATGAAGATTGAATCTGAAATATTCATTGTCTTTTAGACCTTGCTACTATTCACAGATTTGAGTTAGGTACCTTGTGAAATTTGGAATGATCTCAAATTGGGAGAGGATGGGGAAGGGATATCCTATACCTCTTTAAAATTTGTGCAACTCTACAAATTTCAAAGGCCTATAGGGAGAAAAACTGCAAGACGAAAGATGTCCGCAGCTCATCTAAAGGTGTGCATTAGCGAAAAAGAGAATATATAGTTTCTGAAGTATGCTTAGGTATTTGACATTAAATAGCTCTTCAAGAGTCAACAAATTCCCAGTCTTTATTTCGCCTCGGGAGAGGTGAATGCAAACACCATGGGCTGAATTTCCTGTTTTACCTTCTTCAGAGCAGAGCTTTGAAGGTGACCCTGCAAAAGGTGGTCAGTTGGTGTTCTGTTCCTCATGGCACAGAGCAGCAAGGTTGCAGATGGGACACTTGTGCATGTAGGTATATATGAGGTAACCTTCGTTTTCTCCTTAGACATTTGGCTCTCTCTTGGTCTCAGACAAGTGGGGTTTCTGTATTCTGCTTAGACCAAATTCAAGAAATCTTTGATAACAGGGGGAGTAGTTAGTTGTTACTCTTACATAAGAAAAAAAGAAACACTAATAAAATCAGACTAAATGAATGGGTACCACATAAACAAGCTACTTATAAATTATATGATGTGAAGAGACCAAATCTACTAAATCTTTGCAAGCAACATAAAGGACAGCTTGGTGATAAGTTTTGTTGATGGTTTTCATAGAATCATAGAATGGTTTGAGTTGGAAAAGACCTTAAAGATCATATAGTTTCACCCTCCCTGCCATGGGCAGGGAACTTTCCACTTGACCAGGTTACTTGGGACCAGAAACTGCATTCCAAGTAGAGCACAGCACTGCACCAGTATTGCTCCTTCTACACCTTTCTAATCTTGTTTGCTTTCTTCTTTTTTCCTCTACAATGGGGAAATTCTTTCGCTTGAATCATCTGAAGTAAAGGAAAAGTCAATAGCTCACATTACAAGTAATGGGAGCATTGATTTTGTTATGTAATTCCTCAACTGAATTAGCAACTAAACAGAAATATCCCTGGCATCGCAGCACAAGTAAGTGTATAACTCATTGAGGCAGAGAATGTGCTGATGGCATAACCCCCTGAATTCCTGAAAGGTTACATAGCTCAGGATGGATATTTTTTGCCTCTTGATTTTTTTTCCATCACAAAAGACTGAGGACAGCTTGTCTCAGAAAGGATGCCTCGGTAGTCAGAGATGCTAAAGTCATGTGGATCCAGTTATCCAATCTCCATCTGAAGAACTAAATCTGTTTCATTTTGTAAGTGCATCTCTCAGACACGACAGCTTTTCTGGGCTTGTGTAGGTTTAAGACAAAGAGAAGGTCAGTAACTCTACCCAGTATTTCAGGCCAACATGATGTGAGTTTTGTGCAATGCCAGTGGTACTGTACAATGTCTTCCCTGGGTCTCTGTACAGGGAGAATTCATCTCACTGAATTCGACTATATAAAATTTCGTTTACTGATCTCAATAACTCCTTTGAACTCTATCTACCATCAGTGTGGAAGACATATTTACAAAGAGCAATTCCTCTAACCTATCAGAGATTTGGGTTAGGAAATTATAAATCATTATCTAGATGTATATATTTGGCTCTGTTGACTGGAGAGAGACTGCTAAATTAAAGTCTAAGCTGTATTTGGAAAAGTTAGGTAAAAGCCAACACAAATCAGGTTTTTATTCCCCCTCATGTAACTGTTACTACAATTTTAACCTTTTATTAATTCTGGTAAAATATTGGACAATTTCTTAATTCCAGGAATAGTAAAATTCTATATTGTAAAATTTTAAAAGCCTATAATTCCTATAATCATATTTTGTTTTAATTAAATTTTTCTAGCTTGCTTGAAAAAATAAAAATGAAATAATAAAAATATAAAATAGAGAGGTATGGCTTTCCTTTATAGAGAGCAATGGAAGGTTGCCAGCATCATATGTTCATCTAGGCACTCTCAAACTTAATTTCCATTTTCCCTTCAATTTGCTCAATGTTGAAGTAAACTTATTAGTTAGTAGTTCTGGATTGTTGCCAAAGCAGTTCCTAAGGACAAGCACAGCATTTTCCATCCTTCCATACTCCCTGATAATAGCAGATTAAAGTAAGGTTTCGTTTTTCTTACCTTGGAACTTTCTGGGGTCTTTCATCTGGGTTTCAAACCTTGCAGCTGTTAATCAATTTGGTTTAACACTTCACTGTTAACCTTGTCTGTGTATTACTTGTACAGGTGTGAAGAATGTATCTCACCAATGCACCCTGAGATTAAACCCCGCATTAAGAAATTCCTGCATTGCTTTATATTTCCCTTTGTTGAGCAGCCATCGTAGCACAGGCAAAGTGAAGGCAAGGTCAAAGGAAAAGTTGTTAACCTGTAAAAAATTAAGGATTTTTAAAAAAGCATTCACAATGGTGGTCTTTAAGTTCAACTTTGATACTAAGACAAAATATCTAACTTTATAACAACTTTGTGAAAAGTTCAGCTTAATACTCATTAAGATTCAGCCTAGCAAATGGATCAGTAGGTATTTTAGAAAAGGAATAGAGAAGAAACCAGCAACTTTTATCACTGTAGAAATACATTGCATTATCACATCTTAAATACTGCACATAATCTGATTTTCTTGTCTCAGGAAGTCTATATAATAAAACCCAGAGAGGATCATAAAGATGACTAAAAGCATAGACTGAGACTGGAAAGAAGTTGTCTGAGGGAGGCAGGGATAAGCATATAATAATAGTCTCTTCAGATTTTATAGATCCTGGATGTCATGCAGGAAATTAAGAAAGGCTGAGTAGATTCAGCTGATTCCAGCAGGTGGTGTGTTCAAAACCAACAAAAGTAGACACTGCTCCATATGGTGTGTAGTTTAGGTGCTAATTCCTCCCCATGGGATATTACAGATGCTAATTTTTACATGGGTTCAGTAAACATCTTGAAAATCCTATGAAATTTATTGGATACAATGATACAGAAAGAAGGATTTCTGGCTCGGGAAGTCCCTGAGTTACAAATTGCTGGAGGCTGGGAAGAAGGTTTGTGTAA
This sequence comes from Picathartes gymnocephalus, assembly GCA_013390045.1. Taxonomy (NCBI): domain Eukaryota; kingdom Metazoa; phylum Chordata; class Aves; order Passeriformes; family Picathartidae; genus Picathartes; species Picathartes gymnocephalus. The sequence continues at coordinate 244,124 of WEKY01026498.1, forward strand.
GCTGCAGACCTGCTGTGTCCTGAGACTCCTCTGCTGTTGGGCACTATTGACAAAAAGCCAATAGTTGTATCCTATATCCAAGCGTTTGCAACTTTTTTTCCCCCTCAGGTACAAGCAACATGGTTGCTTATTACACACAGGTTTTCTATTTCTATATCAGAAAAGTAAATTTAAAAAATATTTATTACTTTCCCCCTCCACCCACTCCTCAGTATTCTTTTAATTTGCAACTTATATTTAGATTTTTCCAT
>WEKY01026500.1:0-10914 GCA_013390045.1 Picathartes gymnocephalus
TCTTATTAGACCGACAGCTATAGAAACTAGATTGCTTTAGGATGTAGCACAGCTAAAGGCATTCTTCAGGAAATGAAAAAAAGGAATGAAAGCATTTTAAAAGCCTTAAAGAATGCTTTTCCTTCCCTGAAACTGCCCAGTCTTATTAAACTCATGTAATTTAATTTAAATTATCATTCAAATGTGCTATCTTTCCATAGAGTAATGGAGTTAAGAAGATGAAATGTACCTCTTTTTTTTTTTTTTAATCTCTTTTCTTCAGAATTAACTAGTGTACTTGGGGTTTGTTGATCAGGTAACTGAGTGGTGTGCCCAGTTACTCTGAGATAAGCACTGTGGGATTCATTAGGGATGTACTGTGTTTCTGCTGGAAAACTATTATAGCATGTCTTGAAATACAGTGGCATCCAGAATAAATCAAGCACAGCCTGACTTCCATAGATTTTGAGAACCATGTGAGCTGTAGGTTGGTCGTGTTCTGCTCAGACTGGCCACTCAAGAGCATCCTGATCTGCACAGTGGACTGCCCATCACAGGCAGTTAGAAATTCGTCACAATGGGCTGATGCTAAAGTAGAATAATCAGACAAGAAACGCTGCTGGGCTCTGCTGGCAGTTTGTACAAATCCTCCTTGTTTCTTCATCAGGTTTGAGGTATTAAGAATTGTGCTCAGGCAAGAGCTTAGCACAGGAAATTGCACATTGACATTTAAGTTTATTTGTCAGAAATGTGTGATCTTGCTCTGTCAAAACAGGAGCATGTGCAATAATCATTATCAGGAAGTAACTACTCTCCAGCTAAGCAGGCTTCCTAAGGCACATTCTGCTGGAGGAAGGGTAACTACTGCAAACTGCATTCAGAAATCCACTGCCTCTCTTGAGGTAACTCCTTGTAACTGGAGATGAACATAAGTATTGGGTAACTGTCTCAGAGATTTCCTGGGGTCTTGGGAAAGACTTCAAGCAGTGAGATTTCACAGCCCTTTTTTAGGAGGGGGGACAGAAGGAAAATTGGCAGGTTCTATCCAGGCTTTTAGGGATGGTGCTTCTTAAGGCACTTGGTATAATATCAAATCTAACTCAGAATTAATAAATAGAAGTACTTATTATTTGATAGATTTACAGTTTGTACCAGTATAAACTGAGTGAAGCAACACTTAACTCTGTTCCCTAGATAATTTCTGGTTTTTTATCCCTTGTTCTCGAATTCCTCTAAAAGTACAAAATTTATTTCCAAAACTTTTTTCTCTCCGTTGTACAATTTTTTCAGCTTCATGCACTGACCAGCTACTGTTTAGACTAAGAAAATCTTCATAACTGCAATTGTTCCAAGGTAGTGCTTCTTGTGGAATTTAAGAGACATAAATACACACTTCTACATATATTTAATATCCATAATGGCTTCTATATCAGCACCACTCTCAGTCAGTCACTGCTTCCCTTCCACTCTACTATATGCTTAGAATTTCTTCACAGCTTTCTTGGTATGACTCCACTGGAAAGGTTCAGCATCTGTCATGGCCAGTTCACAGTGCAATGTAGGACAAAGACATTATTCAGCATGTACATTGCTGTATTCAAAATTGTGTACTTTCAGCATCTGACACAACACTCAAAAGAATTCCCAGGAAAAATTAAGTCCTGGCAGCAATAACTAACTGTCCATCAGAAATTAGCATTTGATATTGTAAACAGTTTGAGCAAAATTGCTTCTTGGACTAGAACTGTCACAGTTTTCCTTCTTTTGAAGGTTATCCTGATTATGTTAATTGGGAGTAGACACGTGAACTATAATTTGCTTTTTGTCTCACACAGATAGTAACATATTTGCAGCAGACAAAAATTCACCTTTGATGAATGATGAAGCATTTAGAGTGAAACTCATCTAATGAGTGAAAATAAACTGAAGGAAAACCAGTTGTAATGGATTTTTGTCTTTTTATAACAACAAAGCAAGATCATACTCGATAATTTGGGAACCACTTAGGTCTCTTGAAACAGGAGATTGTTTAATTGAGTCAACACTATTTCACTTTCTAAGAACCCCAGTGGAGAATATTTATATCAAAGAAGATTCAAAAACTATTTGTGTGCTTTTCAAATGCATTTTACAGGGCAATTCACAAAGGACCACCCAGTCCCAGCTCCTTTTTCTCTGACTGAATGAATGACATCTCACTCGATTCTGCTTGTAGTAATCCTGGAGAACTGGAAATTCAATACTTCCAGATGTTTACTGATTTTAAGTCACACGAAGTAAGAGTTCATGTAGATGTTGCCAAATATACCTAGACAGCCACTTCCAGAATGACTTTTTGAAAGACTTTTATAAAGTACAACTTCATTCTTGGTTGCTGTTACTTTGTTGAGCAGTTTTCTTATTGTTCATCTTTTATGGACAGAGATTGATTGCTATCCTGTTAGTAACAAATTTTCATAATTTATGTAGAACAGATGAATCCTTTTGTCTAGATGAAATACACTCAATTGTCTCAATAGTTTTCCAAAATGCCACATTTACAAAGAGTTTTAACATACTCTCTTTTTCAGATTCTCCTTTATTTCATTATTTTTGCTATAGACTGAGGTAATGAAAACTCAAAATTCGATCTGAAATCTCACTAGTATAGAATAAGTGATTCTTGTATTTTATTGCATCCTTGGAAGAGTGCTGTCTTTTTATTTTTTTCCTGACAGAAGCATGAGAACTCTTCACATCATGTCCTGCAGCACTACTGCATGTATAGGTGAATGCACTGTCCATTTTGTTCCCCTTCCTTAATGGCATTTACCTCAATGAAAATTTTGTCGTTATCAGACTCAAGTGTGTTAAGATCCTCTGATATTCTTAGAACATCTTTGCAGTCTTCCACATTTCTATGACAGTTGCATATTTTGCAAGCATATTGCCCAGCTCCTCCTCCATTACTGAAAATAGTAGCCTTGGCTCCTGGCAGTAGTCAAGTTCTGGATAAATTCCTGGAAAATTCTTCTTTGATGTGCCCATAACATGATAGTGAAATACCAATAGTACTTTAAAGAGTCATCCTCCAACCTGCTGTGTTTCCATTAATGGCAATAACACCTAACTCAAAAATTCTCCTCTTGATTAGGAAATTATTACAGGAAAATATTGTGTACCACAAGCCACGCTAAATCATTAGCTGTGCCTATGCCCATTTGCTCTGTCAGGGAAGGAATTTAGATTAGTCTGTTGTTGCAAAACCATGTTAGCTTTTTATATTGCTATGTCATCTTCTAGATGTCTGATGGTAAATATTTTTTCAAAAATATTTCAGTGGACAAAAGTTAGGTTGACTCATCTATAGTTCTCTGAGTTCTCATTTTCCCTTTTAAAAGATAGATTCTACATTTATTCTGCTCATCTGGGACCTTACTTTTCTTCCACGAATTTTCAAATATAATTGGCTATGGCTCAGAAATTGCTTTGGCTAGTTCTCAGATGGATTTTGTCAAGCCTTGCTAACTTGAACATATTGATCTTATTTGAATGTTATTTAACTTGTCCTCTTCTTCTGGCTTGAATATCTACCTCTTCATTGAAATTAATTTTTAAAATTCTGGTCACAGTTAACCTTTCTAGTGAAGATTGAAGGAAAGGAACTCATCTTCAGCTTTACCTGTGACATTTGTTTTCCTTTTTCTACCTGGCAATAATGGTCTAAGTCCCTTTTTCACACTTTTCAGAGCTATTTCTAAAATTTAGCTTGCTGATTTTGCACTCCAGCTTTTTTCTTCTTTAATTCGATCTTCAATTTTTTTTCTCGAGCTGCCCCCAGAGACTGCAAGTTTATGTTCCTAGAGAGAGGAAAAACTTAAAGCACCTATTTCTAGGGCTTTATAAAATATTATTTCTAGACCTTTAAATATTTTCCAGTAAGAACAATGAACTAGTATAGCAAAATTGTCTCAGAAAGATAGAGTGACCTTTCATTGACTGTCTAGGAGCTGTCCATCGACCTCAGGCTTGAAAATCAGTCATCTAAAATGATTGTGTATATATACTCCTAGTTCCTTTGACTATCAGTTCCAGTGACACTTGAATATATATAGATATATTTTCTGTTGTCACTTCTAATACCAGGAAAAGTCCTGTTTGGTGTTCAGTGTCCAAGTGCGTCACAGTTCTGTTCAGGCTAGTATAGGAATCGATTAAACTTGTAGTACTCAGGCTGCACATTTTCCTCCACTGGCAAAGAGTTTCCATATTTTCATCTGTGTTGTTGGAACAGGTCATAATGAATTCTTGTCCTTTACCTTTCCAAAAGCTACTAATTGCTAAACGTTGGTATCGGAGCTCCTGAGTAGCATTCACTTCCTTCCTTCCTTCCTTCCTTCCTTCCTTCCTTCCTTCCTTCCTTCCTTCCTTCCTTCCTTCCTCCCTCCCTCCCTCCCTCCCACCTGTCCCTTTTTTTTCTTAAAAGTAATATTAAATAATTTTCTAGAGATATTTCATAAAAGAAAATTTGTTTCCTTTCCTTAAGATTAATATTCAGATGTGTGTTTCCCTTCACTGGTAAGGTCTGTTCTCTACTCAGAACAGATCTTTGCAGAAATTAATTAATATGTCATGTGGGATTCGACCACCTGTCTAGATTTTCAAGTTAGTAGAAGATTTTTTTTCTCACAGACTCAGCTCTCATGTTCTGATTTTTCTTCTAAAGAGGGTCTGAGAGTATTTGAAAAACATTATGAACTACCAAGACCCCTTCCTTATTCATAAAACCAGCACATTTGGTAGTAAAAGACTTTAAAGATGGAAAATGGAGGCAACAAATCATATGAATTGTACTCTCAGGAGTGAAAGAAATCTGTTTTACTCAGGTTAGTTTTAAAGAAATCCTTCTGTAAAAGTTCTTTGCCATCAACCTGGATAAAGCAGCAAAAGAGCCATTTTGACAAAGGATACTTACCTCAAAAAATGCTACAAAGGGTGGCTCATTACTGTGTGAATTGCTTTAACACTGGTCAAAATAGATAAATAGCTATGCATTGCATGCTGATCCTTGGAAACCATCAACTGAAATTCAGAAATGGAGCAGGAAATTTGACAAAATAGGTAGTGTTCTTGGGTGGTAACATTTCCTAAGTGTGCTATTTATCAAATGACTCAATATATCAAAGAATAAAGATTATGCCAATTCACAGGAAAATGTGCCCAAGAAAAATTCAAATATAACACAGACCTTCATGACTAACACAGATACACACCTTCACTTCAAAGGTAAATGTACACACTATAAATGGGAAAAATGAAGAGTTTGAGTTAAATATAGTGGCTCACAAGAGGACTTCATGTATTGCAGGGATCTCGATTTCAGGACAGACTAAGCATGTAAAATGTTTTGTTTTCTGAATTGACTCAGATGTTCTTTAGAGAGAAACTTCTAAAAAAATATTGTCTAGAATTTAATTTTTACAATCTACTTGAGTACGTGCATGCTATTATTAACTGATAATAAGTTACTACAGCTTATAAAACTCAGTATGTTATTTATAGAGTTTGGTCGGTATAGGTACTGTCCAAAGATAATGCCATAGGTCTTATCCCAAGTACAGTATGGCACTAAACTCCAGTGATTCAAATTGACAGCACAAGAAATTATCTGCAACCACTCAGAATCAATCAACATCCCATGCACAGAAAGCAGAATTGCAAAAACATTCCTTCTGGGAGACTCACCAGAGCCCTTAGTTAACTGAGGTAATGTAGGACTAATAGATTTTGGAAATTGGTTGCAAATTTTCTTCAAGAAAAATATTTTATTGTCCACATGGAGGATCAGTAGGGAGTTTTAAGAATTATATATTTGGGACTCAGAGGTATTCTTTTGAAATGTATTGCTGAAAAGACTGAGCACAAACTGAGGGGAGTAACTTTGGTTAGTAGCAGACTTAAAAGAGCACAGCAGTTGCAATTAAATAAGAACAGATTCATTTCATTGTGCTAAGTTTAAGCCTACAGTCACTTTGCATGTATTCTAGTTTAAGTGGTTTGCTTTTTAAAATTTATTCCATGGTGATTGGTAATTACGGGTCTGGTATACGCAACGGCAGCTGGAAACTCTTCTCAGGCTTGTTGTGTCTGAAAGGTAGTTTTCTCCAGCTGCATATTAACATATGATCTCCCATTAAATTGTACAAAAAAGGATAAACACTGATCAAAGACATCTGCCGACACTTAGAAGGTCCTATATTTCTAAATTCATTTAACATTCAGTGTAATAACAAGTAATAAAAATGAATTTGTGGGATATTCAACATCTTTTATATAGGTGTTGCATTGTAATTTACTGTTAGTTAATGGACATGTTACAGGCAATTCATACTGCAATGATATTCTATATGCAAGAAACAGCCATGAGACATTTGGTCTTTTGGGCTGGATACTTATTACAGCAGTTGTTGTAATGTAAATAAATTCTTTTGGGGCCATAAAAAACCTGAGTGCACGAATACGAATAACAGATGATTTAACTACCACAACATCCAGAACACGGCTGAAGAATACAAATACACTGCTTCCTTGACTCAGACCAGTTTTACTTAAGAAACACAAAGCCCAGTGGATTCAGGACTGATGTACATGTATCAGAACAGACAATAAGAGGAAATGGAAAAGATCCCAGGAGGATTATGAAAGGGTCTTAAGGCTTTTGACAAATCTGAGAGAGTTCATTTCTGAACTGAAATGAAGAATGTTTGGCCTTCAAAGAAAGGAAAATGTCTGAGGTGTTACATATTATCATGCTCCACTCTAGGACATTGGGCAGGATGGTACATGTATGAGGGATTCAGAGCTACCAAAGAAATTATGTGACTAATCTAATCATTGCACCAGACTGCTTTTTTTTTTATTCCGTGTTATGCAAGTGTCCACCTGGCTTTGGACAGCCACTGGAACTGTTAAACTTGTTTTTAGGAGAGTGAGATAGCATATGAATAAGATCAAGATACAGGGTAATTGGAGGAGCTGGAATGCTGTAGGGTACTCATTCCTTGTGTGGAGCAGCCTGAAATGCTGTGCACCCACTTAGAGAACCTGAGGCACAATATTCATGTACCCGTAGGAATTTACTTTTCCCACATACCAGGATTTGTGTAACATCCTTCAAAGCCTCATGCTGTACTATTTTTCCATTTCCTCTTTTGCATTTCATTAAACATATGCTGTTGTTTTACAAGTTTGATGTTTTCAAATGCATATAATTAAAATACACCTGGGCAGAGTTTGCACCTTTCCTTGCTGCCTCTGAAAGATCTCTGTCTGCAAATGACTGTCACAGGCACAGACATGTCTAACAGAGACCTTAACCTGATGGATTCTCAGACAATCTAGAATACATAAGTGGTCTCTGGCCAGCTTGGGGCTCAGAATTTAACTTTCTGAAATGGCACTGGATTATTAAATAACACAAAGGACACAAGTTTTCCAACCTAATGGAGATTTCCTTTATATTTAGTTCCTACAGCATCTTATAAATTGTCTTATATATGTGTATCAGATTAAATCCTGTTTGTCTACTTCACTCCTCTTTATGGAGCAAATAATACTTTATGAAATTTTTAGCTTTTATTGGTACTTACCAAGCACTCCTGCTTTGTTCACCCAGTACTCAGTGAGACCTAACTGGTGATATATTTGCAGATTATAAATATATAATAATCTGGATACTTATTAGATAGCATAACCTTAATTTAATTCAAAGTTCAAGATCTACTGTCATTTTGTAATTACCTGAATTGGAATTCTGTGGTTTATGATATCTATTCAGCCTCTAAATTGACTTACAACCCCTTGCTCCACTGAGATCCATGCATTGAGTAAAACAGTTCCACTGAGATCCATGCATTGAGTAAAACAGTTGTCATTATTCCTGGAGAATAACAAAAAAGCTCCACGGTCATATATTCAATATATTAAACAATTCTTTCAAATAACTTTAACATTTGCATACAAATAAAAGTCTACAATCAAATGTATTCTGTGGCTCTGACAGCTGCTATGATAAGGCTCCCAGAGAGATGCTGTGGGTCTCAGCTGGAAGGTGTGTTGTCTGGCCAAGTGCCTTTCCTGAACCCTTTTGTCCCCACAGACTTACTCCACCATCAGAGATTGTGCTCTTAAAGCAACAGGCCAGAGGCGCAGGCTCACACATTCAGATGATCTTAGATAATTATAAAAATTTGCTCGGACCAGGCTTAAAGAGCTCATCTTTTAAAAGAATATTGATAGGTAAAAAAGCATTTGAGCAGTTTTTTGGAAGACAAAAATTTTAAGGTTACTGTAAGATCTCGGCTAACTGGAACATTTTAAGAAACATTTTTCACAGGTTTGTTGGCTTGGTGTGGGTTTTTTGGCGGGTTGTGGGTTTTTTTGCTTGTTTGTTTGTTTGGATTTTTAATAAAAAAATGAAGTTTAACCTGAAGAGATAAATGTAACAGTATGGTAACTGCAAAATAATAAGCTCTGCCTAGCTAAACAAAACTTTTTTTTCTTTCCTTACAGAATCTAAGGAAATGGATAAACTTCAAACTAAAAACTTGGCCCAAGGAAGGAGAACAAATTTTAGAATGCAGGAGTCATGATTGTTCCTTCAGACATGAGTAAGGCAGGAGAAAAATAGCTTGGTGTGAGAACTACTCTGTCACATTTGGGGATTATGAGGACGAAGATTAGTATGCTGTCACAATCTTCCAGGGCTAGTTCTTACAGCATTTTGGGAAGGATGTTTTTTATGATTTGGAGATTGTCTGGATGCTCGGTTGCATGCTACAGATACAGGGACTGGGGGACAAACTTGAATTGAAGAATAGTGATAGGGAGACTATAAAATGCTGGACTTGCAAAAATTATTAGAAATCATTATATACAGGCTTTTGGGCTGATGTAGAAACTTGCAACCTGTAGTTCGATTGCTAAAAGCACTTATACCAGGCCTAAATTTTGCCTGAAGTATTTGCACATTCTCTCCTAGACATATAGTCCAATATTTGTCCATGGTCTTTCATATCATTAATAATCAGTTATGCTCCTAGAAAATTAGAATTTATTTTCCTAATAGTAAAACAGGCATATTGCAAACAGGGTAAAGTTTTAGGTTTGTCTGTCTTTGTCCAGAACTGCTGAGAGATAATTTTGGGACATATTTACTGCTTTCCAGAAGCTTTAATTACAGGGTAGTTGGCTGGACAATTAACTTACTGTGGGTTTCCTACATGTGACATTTTCAGCTTATGTACCTGCTCTACAAACGACTTGCTCCTTTGTTTTCATACACTGGGCTTGTGCAAAAGATTGTTTTACTGGATCTCAAAAGTGTCACCAAGGGGTAGAATTTAAAAACACTATTACCTCAGAGGAAGCTGCTCTTTGTATTTGCTATGGTATAGCAGCTAAGAGCTTTGGGTTGTCATATGGCTAATTTATGAGTTGCACTGTTTAAAATACATGACTCATAGAGTCTTATGGTGTGCTCCTGTAGATATAATCGCTTTGTAACTCATGTGGTGCTTGTAAGGAGAGTTCAGAAGTGTTGCAGTTCAGCCAGCTGCTGACCAGATGTATTACTGTCATTGCCTTTGTCATAATGTTATAACATAATAGATCTGATTTCTTTGTCTTACAAATATCTTAGCTCTTCATAGTTTGAGGAACTTCACTGATATTGGCATGGGGGTTGGTATCAACAGGAGGAAGTATCTCCTTTCATTTTGAAAATTCCAGCTTTTACAATGATTATGTCCACCCTCTTTTCTTCTAGCTAATTACAAGTCTGACCTCCTCCCAGAACCTTGTTCTTCTCCACTAAGAGTCAGCGTCTTTGTTATTATAATCCAGTATGTCTGTAGCTGGAATAAATAAGAGAGTCATTCCTTGATGGCACATAAGCGTTAAAAATGCTAAACCAATTGTTTTAATATTTAAAGGAGTAATGATTCATTGAAATGCATTATTAATAAGCATAAATTATTGAGTTGGCTCACTAGTGCAGCTACAGTATAAAGATGGGCTCATGGTCCCTCGAGGGACTGTGGTCCCATGTAGAAATGTGCTCTGCCAGCCGGCCACACAGCAATATTGTGTCAGCTGAGAGCAGAGGTACCTGTGCCAGGCTGGAGAGCAAGCAGGAGGCAGCAGACTGTGTGTGCTTGCAAATGCATAGTGTACACGGGGAGAAAAACATGACATAAAGATTATCCTTACTTTAGAGAAATTGAAGGAAGGCAACCTAGTAATAGTAATTCCTCATTAATGGAAATGAAACGAACACAAATCAATCTTTCCTGTGTCTGTGCCTCTGTCTCTTTGATTTGTCTTTTCCTTTTCTGCCATCTGAACAGCTTTATGTATTTACTTACCTAACTATCCTATTTTCCTCCATGCAATTAAGCACTGAGAAATGTACTGTGCTTCCACAGCGTTCTATGCATGAAACCAGTCTAAACCGTGCACTGCTTAAGCAATTTCTCTGAAGAAACAGTCTGGAATCTAAGGATGAAATTCTGCCCCAAATAAAGTCAATTGGATTGCTTGTTCTAATTGTGATGAAGTTGAGAGTTTAGCAATAACTACTTCCTTTCAGTAGCAAGAGCTTACAGATTCACAGGATATTCTGAGGTGGAGGGGACCCACAAGGCCCATGGAGTCCAACTCTTATGTAAATGGCCCACACAAGGATTGAACCCACAATTTTGGTGTTATTAGCACCATTAACACCATGCTCTGGCCAACTGAGCTGAGCTGTTGAAAAGGGGTTCATAGATCATGATTCAGGAGATGAATGGGCCTGATCTAAATGTCATATTTTGACATAATCTGTATAGAAGTAATGGAAGAAATGCTTGGCAAAGGATGGGGGGGGGGGGTGGGAAATTCAAACCTTCAAATCAA
>WEKY01026500.1:10989-51439 GCA_013390045.1 Picathartes gymnocephalus
TTCAAACTTTCAAGTCATACCTTTCAGATATCACTGGTAGAAAGATTATTGTACATTTAGGATCAAAATTGCCTACTTATTTTCCATATTTATTTGTAGTTCTTCCCTTATTTTTTATAAAGAAAAAACTTCTTTTAGGAAAGAAAAAGATAAATAAATAACCATCAAAAATGCAAAATTACGTAATTGAAGGTGTGGTTTCTTTGACGCACTAAGAAGAACTCCCACAAGGTATGCCATTCTATAAATGCATGGTATTCTCCAGTCTTTCATTTTGCCAAGTTGTCAGATGCAGCATCTAACAGCTGAGCTCAGAATAGAGAAAAGCTGGCCTTCGTACATTTTTCAGGTTTCAGTAACTCCTCTGGAACCTCTATTATGGCCATGCATGTTTTACAACAGTTAATGAAAGAAATTCAGTCCCAAGTGCAGTATCCCATTATTATTTACAAATAACTTAAATTCCACTAGTTACCAATTTAGTGTTATAAGTTTACACTGATGCAAGAGAATTTGATCTAAAAATGCACAAGTTTTTTGGAGTAAGAGATGGATGCTTTGGTTTCCCCTTTGACATATTGCCTAAGAAGCTGGAATAGTTTTGATGATGGAAAGATTATTGTGATGAAGCATTTTGCTGCATCTCATCCACATTAAAGCAGAATACAAGGTGCAATAGACTATATATTTCTCCTCCATATTGCTTAGCTATGCATCTAGTTGTATTGGAAGCAGCAAATATTGATTATAGGTTAAAGGCAATTAAAATAATGGACCTGTAGCTGGCAGAAACTGCCAAAGGATTCTTGGCACTGACAGCATTTACCACATAAGCAATGACTGTCAAATTTAATGAGTAACCACATTTTCCAGGAATAACCATTTAATATTCACTCAGTTCTATTTTAAAGAACAAAATTTTTATTAAATTTGTGAGTAGACAAATTTTTCAAAGGGAAAAAAAAATGTAACAAGAGCTCTGAGTACAACTGAAAGTGATTCAACATAAAGAAATCACACAGCTACTAGATTATAATGTAACATAGGAGAAGAGAGATGGTCTTAGGCTACCTGTAATGGCAAGTCCTTGCTTTCTGCAGAAGTCTCAGGATATCAATGTACACAGCCAAGGCAGCTTTTTCATTTTTGTTGTGTCTGTATTTAAGCTGACCCTATCAAGCATGAGCCAAGGCTTTCAGCTGAGCTTGCTGTCAGCACAGCTAATTGCACAGGTAAAAGTGGCTTTGTCACAAGACTTTGTGTAGCATAGTTGAACTGCCTTGGCATAAGCTGGGAAGAAAGTTTCTCTTCCAAGAACTGCAATTTTTTCCTGCCTTTACTCTGATGCAACCCTTAGCTAGAGCCACATATTACTCAGTCTGCCTCCCCAGGTGCCAATGAGACCAAACTTCCTGTGCTAGCTAAAATGTGAAAGCAAGTCTAGGGTAATTTCCTAGTCTTTCTCCACCTCCACTCAAGGTATGTGGGGTAGTGAAATTTATTCTGCCCTAAATGTCACTTTTTCATCGCTGCCTGACTGTCAGTCAGGAGAGAGAAGGAAAGGAACACACTGTGCATCATTGCACCTCCTGAACATCACTGCATGCTCAGAACACAGAATGGATCGCCACCAGGTCTTCAAAGAACAGGTCTCCTTAAATGATGACCTGCTGCTACTGCTCTAGAGCAAGTTCAAAGAGAGCCAACCAGATAACTCACAGTCTTGGGTTTGCTCCATTGAAGATATCAAAGTTTTAGGGAAAGAAGAAAGAACAGTGGTTTGTAGGAAGCACTTCACTGGCTCAAAGAGAGAAATAAAATAGAAGGAATGCTCATGAAAGTGGCACAGGTTTTGAAGTATATTTAAATATATATTGTCTTATTATAATTATCTTATTATCATGTATTATTATATATTGTCTCATAATTAATTACATTTCTTGTGTGGAAGAGGAGCTAGTGTCTTGCCTATTTTCCCCGTATATGAAAATATATGTATATGAACAGTATCATTTTCAGCAACTTTTTGAATCCTTTTGAATGGAGACCTGAGGTTTTACTGCTTCCATTCAAGTACCCCAGAGCATGCATTTTAATGAAGTTTCACAAGTATACCATCTTTTTACAGATACATCTTTTACTTCTTTATGCATCTTTTTTGCATCTTTTCTTTTAAGACCAGTAACTCACAATTGGATTCTCCTTCAAGACTGAAATCTGCAGTGCTTCCTTACCATCTTTGGAACCTGAATATACATAAATCTATGGGACCTGCTGAGATATATCCCAGAATCCTGAGGGAATTGTCTGATGCAGTTGCTAGCCATTCTCCATGATATTTGAAAATCCATAGCAATTGGGTGAAGTCCATGGAGACTGGAAAAAGGAAAAATATTGCACCCATTTCTAAAATGACTAGGAAGGAGGGCCCTTGAAACAATCAACGTGTTGGCTGCAGCTCTGTGCGTGGGAAGATAAAGTGACAGATCATCCTAGAAGTTGTGCTGAGGCACATGGAGGACAAGGAGATGATTTGGGACAGCCAGCACAATTTCACCAGAGGAAAGTCCTGCCTGACCAAACCACTGGCCTTCTATGATGGAGCAACTACAGCAATGGACAAGGGAATGGCTACAGGCGTCATCTATCTGGACTTCTGTAAGGCCTTCAACATGGTCCCTCACAACACTCTTCCCTCTAAATTGGAAAGAGATGTATTTGATGGATGGACTGTTGGGTGGATAAAGAATTGGTGGAATGGTCACATCCAGAGGGCGGTGGTCAATGGCTCAGAGTTCCAATGGACATCCATGATAAGTCATGTCCCTCAGGTGTTCACATTGGAACAAGTGCTATTTAATATCTTATTAATTACATAGATGAAGGGATTGAGTGCACCCTCAGTAAATTTGCACTTGACACCAAGGTGAGTGATGTAGTTGAGACACCTAAGATTGGAATGCCATCCAGAAGAACCTGGACAAGCTCAAGAAGTGGCCCTTGGGAACCTCAAGAGGTTCAACAAAGCCATGTGTCAGATGCTGTACCTGGGTAGGGGCAATCCCAGATACCAGAGCAGGCCTGAGGAGATGAACTTAGGGTAGGTGGTGAATGAAAGGCTGGGCATGAGCTGGCAAGATGTGCTTGCAATGCAGAAAGTGAACTGTGTCCTGGGCTGCATCAAGAGAAGCCTGGCAGCAGGTTGAGGCAGGATCTACCCCTCCTCAATCCTGTGTCTGTCTCTGGAGCCTTCAGCACAGAAAGGAGGGAGGCCTGCCAAAGTGAGTCCAAAGCAAAGCCATGGAGATGATCAGAAGGCTGAAGAACCTCTTCTATGAGGAAAGGCTGAGAGAGTTAGAGCTGTTCAGCCTGGAGAAGATAAGGCTTTGGGGTAACCATATAGCACCTTCCAGTATCTAAATGGGGCTAATAAGAAAGCAGATTTTTGACAAGGACATGCAGTGACAGGACGAAGGATAATGATTTCAAACTGAAAGAAGGCAGATTTTGAGATAATTATTAGGAAGAAATTCTTTACTGTGAGGATGGTGAGGCATTGTAACTGGTTGCCCGTAGAAGTTGTGGATGTCCCATCCTTAGAAGTGTTTAGCACCAGGTAGGATGGGGTTCTGAGTAACCTGGTCTGGTGGAAGGTGTCCCTGCCCATGGCAAGGGGGTTGGAACTGGATCATCTTAAAGGTCCCTTTCAACCCCAGATATTCTCTGTCTCTGTGATTCCTCAAATGAAGGTATTCAACACATGCATCATTCTGCTTATTTATCCTCCTGTAGAATTTGTCTCCTTCATCCCTTCTTAGGCATCTGAAATCTATCTGTACTCAGAATAGTGCCTGCTCTGAGAAAACATTAAGGGATCCTGGTTTTAATGTACTGTGAAAGAATTTGATGTTAATAGTGATGCAATAATTGTGTTACCATAACTCTCTGAACTGGCTCCTGAGATTCAATTTAGTAACAAATGAGTTCACATCTTACCCCATAACTAACCAGGCCAAGTTACAAGTCTGTTACTTGTTACTTTCTGTGCAAAAGCACCTTATGTCACAAAAAAACGAGACTTCATTAATCAGGCAGCAAATGTGTTACCATTTACTATTCATTATTGTTTCACTTATCTATGTGAGAAACAAAAAAAGAGCGTTTGGCTCTGCAGGAGCCAGCAAAACTAAAATATGATAACTGTCCAAAAGAAACAGAAAGATATATGCAGTCAATTCTGAATTCTTAGCCATAAAAGTTGAGAAGAATTTTATCTAAAGCAGCATCATGGAAACCTATTTAAACAATCTTCCTCAAGGTTTATTTGCATGCAAAAATATACTAAATAAAAGAGAATATGTTAAACTAAAATGTCTTAAACTGAAAGAAGTCCTGGAACATGATCTATTAATAAAGAGAACAGACTGATTATTTTCATTTAGTTTGAGCATATAGAAAAGCCTTTCTAAAATCAGTAATTCTCTTCAAAACACTACTGTCTCATATAACCACAGCAACTTTGAATTACACTCTAAATAACAAATTTGAATGGAATAAATGAATCCTGGGTAAAACTCCACTGACCTCAATAGCTCTACAGTAAGGATAAATTTTAACTGATACGTTTAGGAGGTATATGCTATACAGATAATCAAAACATGAATGAGAGGCAATTTTTTAAACAAATCTATCATAAAATTTACAAGAAAACTTGTAATGAACCTTACCATATCATACCTTATGATACCATATTGTTAATAAAATCCTTTTCAGATACATGTTTCTATTTTGTGCTATTTAGACTTTCCTTAAACAATAACTGTATGTGTCTATGAAATGCAAAATATTGAAGTATAAGAAGCCTCATGAGCATTACAGCTGACAGGTAAATGAGAATAAAAAGAAACTAAGCATACTAAATCAGATGATTTGTAACTCAATTATAAATATCTCCAGAAACCAGATAGTCACAATATAATAAAAGAGGCTTTATTTTAAATAAAAATACATTTGGTTCACCAAGATATGGAGATGAGAACTGGGTTAATGGACTTTAAATTTTATGCTGTCTTATGAAATGTGAGTAGTTGTACTAGATCAGAGCAGAAAATAGCTGACTTTTACACCTATAAGCTCAAGTTCAAGCAGCTAGTCAGAAGTGACTCTGTTTTAAGCACTTAGACCAAGTAAATTACTCTAAATGCAGGGTTGTCAGTCTTTGTTGCCCTGTCCCGGGTCTTTGTATCTGGTGCTTTTCTAAAGACACAAAAGTTTTTGGTTTTGAGTGTCTAATAATATTCATCTGAAACCAAAAAGGAAGACGCTGGCCTGCATGCTCTGATAACAAAGGGTTAGATTCAGTAAGTTGAATGTCTGGCTGAATATTTTTAACCTGGATTTTTTAAATCTAGTTTTCTTTTTTTTTCCCTAAGTGTGGCACCCGATTTTTGGCAGCAGCTAAATAGGACCTTGACATTTATGGCCATACCAACACGTCTGTATAGACAGAGGCTGCCATTGCCACCTGTCTGCAGTTCTAACGTAGGCTCCTGCCAACACCATGGCCGGCAAAAGTGGGATTTGGAGGTGGACGGAAATTGATGTGAAACTGATGAATCCTTGATAGCACCCTAATAACTACAGGTCTTTTAAGTAAGCTGTGGAGAAATTGGAGGGACACATACATACCGTCAGGAATGAAAGACTTGGAGTATCAGAGGGCAGTTTCTAAGACAGACTCTTCATGTAGTACCACTGCGACAGCTTTGTAAATTGGTTGCTAACTAAAGACTTTTTAAATTAGAGTTATGGCCTCTGAAATTACAAACATTTAGCTTTTTTTTCCCCTCCTGTTCCCTATTTCTCTTACAGAAGTTATTCCAGAAACTTGAACGAATGGTCTAAGTGGAAAGTGGGAAATCTTATATATGTTGATTCCTGAGTGAAATGCAATATCTGACCTTTGGTCTTCTGCCTTGAATATTGTGTGCAGTTTTGGTCACTGCAGTTTAAGAAAGATACTAAGGTTTTAGAGGAGGGCCATGCGGATGATGAAGGGGGAAGCCAAATGAGGAGCAGCTGAGGTCACTTGGTCTGTTCAGCCTGGAGAAGAGTAGACTGAGGGGAGACCTCATTGCAGTCTGCAACTTCCTTGTGAGGGGAAGAGGAAGGGCAGCCTCTGATCTCTTTGGTGACCAGTGACAGGACCCAAGGGAATGGCCTGAAGTTGTGTCAGGGGAGGTTTAGGTTGGATATTAGAAAAAGGTTCTTCACCCAGAGGGTGGTCGGGCACTGGGGGAGTGGGCACAGCACCAAGACTGTCAGAGTTCAAGAAGCGTTCGGAGAATGCTGTCAGGTACATGGTGTGACTCTTGGGGATGGTTTTGTGCAGGGCCAGGATGTGAATTAGATGATTGTTGTGGATCCCTTCCAACTCAGCATATTCTCTGATTCTGAAAAGCAATTGAAATCCTGCAGTTTTGTCTGAAGATTTTTTCTGAAGTTGGTTTGTCTGAAGGATTCTGTTTCTTGAAGAACATCATTTCAGTAGGAACAGGCAGGTGTGTTCAAAGCATAACTATATTGTCAGGCAGACCTTCAAAGGCTTGGATTTGTGTCCTGGTTTGAAGGACAGGTGTCTGCTGAGGAAGGCAGGAGCCTCCCTTGGAATGGAAAATGTAAACCCCTTCCCTCTGAATTATTGTAATTTTGAAACTAAGGGGTTCTCAGGCAAAGATATGGGAGTAGGAATAACAGTTCTTTACTAGTACTTATAATAAAGCACACAACTCTTACGGCATTAACAACAAAACAGAACCAGGAACCCGGTCCCAACCGCCTGCCCTGCAGGCACTGTCCCCTTGGGTGCAGTGATGGTCACAGCCAGCAGGGGGCGCTGGCGGTGCGAGCTCGAGGAGCACGTGCTAGGGCAGTCCAGTCACGGCGAGGCCTGGGAAGATGGAAGGGAGGCTTTGCTTCACAAACACTCCTGGAGCATTCGGTCCCGGTGCCCCAGCAGGACTCCCGGAAAGCAGCAAACTGGGACAATAGGATGTCTCCGCAGGCGGGGGTGCGGGGCTGCGGCGCAGTGAAACCCAGAGCAGTGCCGAAGGAGCGGCGGGGGCGGGGGTCAGCAGCCGCCCGGCTCCCAGCAGGGCAAGGAGAGGCGAGGTCAGGGATCCCGGGCACCCGAGCAGATGGTAACAGGTTCAGTGGCTGCTCTCGCAAGCAAAGGCTCACTCGAGCAGCAGAAGAAGCAGCTCCAAGCCAGGGTTCCAGCAGCAGCAGCGAAGAAGCTCCTCTCCCTCACAACGGCGGAGCAGCACCTCTCCCTGTCGTCCTGGGAAACTCAGTGCCCGCCCAGCCTCTGCCCTCGCCTTTTACCAGTCCCCAGTTCTCGAGATATCCCCCCACCACCCTTCAAGAGAAAACTCCCAGACAGAACAGTAAACAGAGATGGCCCTCTCTTCAGGCTTGGCTACATCCTTTGTTCTTAAGTATCCAGTGATTAAGGCTACTTAGCAACTTAATGGAAAAAAATTCTATACTGTTAAAGGAAACAAAAGGAAAGACAACCTAACCCCCAACAATTTGATAGTTGGACTTGTAACTTGCCTATAATAAAGCAAACTGAATTTTTGCACTGTGGGATTTTGGTCAGAGTCCAGATAGCACTTTTACAGCAGACCGTTGTGATTTTGAGGAAAACCAAGAGGTCTGACAATTTCTCAAGCAGATTTTCTCCAGTACCTACTACTTGCACAGTGAATTTTCTCTCCATCGTTGGCAAACTACCTGTTAGAGTCCCATGTCTGTTTTGAAAAATGTTACAAAAATAAGCTGTGTGTATTGGGGAGGAAAAGGAATATTCATGTAATACTTTTGTATTTCCAAAGAGATTACCGGAGGTCATTCAAGTTTCCTAGCATTTCTTTTATGATCAGACAGTGCTGAACTAGATGGGATATCTTTAGTGACAAATTCATATCAGGATTCTTATTTATTTTCACTCAATCTGCAGAAAATGTTCCCAAAATATAGTTTGCAAGAAGCAAATCTACCGAAATCATATGCAGGTGAATCCTGCATATGATAACAGGATTTACTTTCTGCTCTGACACTATGTAGGGTATTAGGATGATATTGCTGCTACAGCTAGGATTCAAAAAATGTCATGTTATAATAAGGGAAACTTCTTTCAATGCATTGCAACTCTTTCAGGACAGGCAAGTCCTCTCTCCTATCCCTGCTTTCAGTTGTGTGAAAGGAGAATATTACACTCTACCTGTGCCACAAGTTTCAGACTTCAATATTTTCCTATATCTAATGGTGCAAACTTAGGGAGAAAATTGACAATTCACTGTGAATTTTAGCAGTAATTTGATTTGGCAATTAGTGCTTAGCTGCTCAAAGGCCAGATGTGGATTTCACATGTGTAATTTCATAGCCCTGCCACTCACAAGCTAAACAAATTTCCTTTAGATATGCATTGGTAGAAATCAAATGTGAAACAGGATTACTTGTAAAGGCATGTCATGTTATCTTCATCCATGTAACAATTCAGAAGAATTATATCACTGTAGAGCTGTGTTCAAGAGAGCCAAGTTATTAGCAAAGATATGAGATTAACAGCCTCCTTTGATACCACCTGTCCTTAAAGTTTATGAATCTCTGAATGAATGGTCACAGACTGTTTAGAGACCTTCTTAATGTTCACAACACAACATTAGATAGTTATCTGTTAAAGCTGGTTGTATACTGTTTTGTAACCACATTTTAAACCCTTTGCATCTTTTGTGTTACCTTGGGAAAAATTGTTTAGAAGTATCTGCAATAAACTTTCTCTGCACTCTTGTTTGATGGTGCTAGGCATGCGGTGTTTAGAAGCATGAGATGCAAGAATGTCAGACATTAAAATATAGTGACATGTTGCGGCGGATTTTTAAGTTAGATGATTGCCAAATGCCCCCGATTTGTTGTTGGTTTGCCCCATGATTGTTAAGTTTTGATTGATGTTAAACCCCTCCCCTGTTTGCTGCTTCCCTGCTCTCTCTCCCGTGCCAATCTCCAGAAACCCTGCCCCTTCATCTGGACAATTCTGTGTTACTTGGATGTTTATTGGTTACTGTTATTGTATCTCCTCCCTTTACCTCTGCTATTGGGTTTTTAAAATGTCCCTCTTGAATATGTACCTCCCCTAGAACTCCCTGATTGGATGTTTCCTAGTCTCCTCCCCTGTTTCCCTCTCCCTTAAAACCTGTGTCCCTGGTACTCTCGGGGCCATTTGGTGCTGATCTCCTCGGGGATTAGTGCCTGATGGTCTAGATCACAACTGTGCCCATCAGTCATTAAACTTGGACTGGTATATCAGCTTGTGGTCTCTCCCTGCTTCTTTTACTCTCCTGAGCACGTCGGTCAACGCCATCAGCTGTCACAGGTACAGTGTGGCCACCTTTAGGGAGGCACCCCACAGACTTCCCTATTGCTGCCACTCCTGCTGTGCCGGGCTAGCAGGCAGTGCCACAGTGACATAAAATTGTTTTATGTTGCTGTGAACACATGTTTTTCATTAAGATAATTTCCAATACTGGATGATAATAGCTAAGGGAGAAAAATGCCCTTTGTCCCAAAAATGGCACTGGTTTCATGGTAATGTGATCAATTGAAATGGTAAGGTAGCATTACAGATCTTGTACAGAAGTACTGTACAGTGATTAAAAGTCAAGAAAATCCATCAGGGATTTTCTCTAGGCCAGATCTACTCCTCTGCCACGTGATAAGTGCAGAAAGAAGAACAAACAAATTGTCTAAAACCTGTGACTTATTTTCTTGAACATATCACTTTTTTTTACTACATTTTTTCTCGGGATATATTGCATATGGGGGCATAGTATGGATTTTTAAGTCTACATCCTGAGACATCTGTGCACCTTCATTAATCCTTTAACATACAATTAGATCCAGAATTTGGACAGGATATTATATATTTAAGTCAGAATTTTATTATGGAATTATGGAAAAGCCTAATTTGGAAGGAACCCCTGGAAACAATCTGGTTGAACCTTCTTTTGAAGACCTGGCTTCAAATGAGGCTATCCAGGACCCTGTACAATGGGGTCTTGAAAATATCCAGTGGGGGAGATTTTATCTCTTCTTTGGAAAACCTGTTTCAATGTTCACCTGTTCTCATGGTGAGGAGGTCTATTACAATATCAAGACAGAATTTCCCCTAAAACAACTTCTGCCTGTTACTTATCCTTCCAATGTGTGTCCTTGTGAAGAGAGAACATCTGGCTTCTCTACAAAGCACTGTAATTAGATTCCTCTTGAGACATCTCTTCTCTATGGTGAACAAACCCAATTTCTTCCATCATTCTTCATATGTCAGGTCCTCTAACCCCCTCATCATCTTGGTGACCCTCTGGTGGATTCTATCCAATTTATTAAGTTTTCTCTTCAGCTGTATAATCAAAACTGGACATAGCTTTCCACTGTAGCCTGACAATTGTAAATTAAATTGAAATAATCACATCCTTTGGTCTGCAATTTAGTTCCTCTAATGATGCATCTCTGAGCCTGATTTTCGTTCTCTGTGCAAGTTTTCTTACATCCCCATAGAGCTTTGATTAAATGACATGTCTGGAGCCCAAGGTGGATCTTAGGACATACTACATTGTGGAATCACATAGTTACATTGAATTTGTGTGAATTTGGGTCAGAAAATTAAACAGAGTTTCTGTATCAAACCAATACAACTTAGAGGTTGCTGATTAATTTGCGGCACGGTTCCCTTTTTACCCCCTAGGTGACAAAGGTCTAGCTCATCCATAAGCTTTTGAAAAACATTAGCTTGATCGTCACCTACAAAAGGAAGAGAATTAAGAAATGACAAATATCTGTGCACATATGTGTCTGCATGGTATTTGTGAACAGTCAAAATCTCTTGGTAGATCCAATTTCAGATTTTTATCTTCCATATTTGTAGGAGAATTTTGTGTTCAACCACAAAGGAAAAAAAACCAGAATGGAAAACAATTAATTGAATCAATTAAAATGATGAATACTTTCAAGAAAATACTGACCTTCATGCAACTGTACTGATAGCAGAAATAGTGATTGAGTGATTATATACTGAGTAAATTAGTAATTTAAAACTATTTACACAAATTTAAAAGTCTAATTTTCAAAAGCCATTGGGTTTTTCATGAAAAGCATAAATCTATTCTCTTTTTGTGAGACATGGCTCCCAGAGTATGCGTTGTTTAGATCATCCTTAACCAGGAGTCAACAGACTTCCTATCTTCCGTTTTTTCTATGGTCCCTACTCGTTCGACCTTCTTCACTTTTAAGAAGGGCATTTCACCAGGCTGCTTGGGGTATGCTCCCCTTAAGCTCTTACAGAATTAGAAAGCCTCAGACTGGTAAAGCCATTTATCTAAAACATTTATAGAGTATTTGTCTACCATGAAGAAGCAATACATCTTGAAGGTTCCAGAAATTTACTAGCATGCAATCATGGTCACCCTTTTCCTCATGCACAGCTGCTCAGCACACCTGTTAGAGTATGGCTGGCTTTCCAGGGAAATATGAGGGAATTAGTACCCAAAACTCTACTTACTCCATCAAGAGTAGGAAGCAGGATATAGAAATGTTAAGCCTTGTGAGGAAGTGAAAAACTCACAGTATTTAGCTAAACATTAACCAAAATGCATTCCTACCATCTGTATGTTAAAAAGCTTTGTATATTAATGTAAACAAATACTTTTGCACAACAATTTTATTATGACCTCTATAGTATTTTCAAGGAAAAAAACCCTACAATTATTTTTTTTCCCCTTGACATTTAGTAGCAACACATTTTTTCCATATTGAAAATACCTCCAGTGTGTGAGGAGATGAGTTATTTTTGTTAGCAAAATACCCTCAGAGAAGAAATCAATATACTGAGCTCACCATCTAAAGTTTTAATGATATTTAAGGCATTAAGTAGTAACAGATGCACCTTAAAGTACTAATTGTTCACATCAGTCATATTAACTTTGCAGTTTATATTTGCCAAAGAAAGAACTTGTTAGAAGTAAAGGCAAGTAAAATCAAGGAGAAGATAAACTTGAGCTTGTGAAAGAGAATCTTACATGGCTCCAGAACACCTGAAACAAATCCAGTCTTTTCACCCTTGCGTAGCATGTACATTTTTTCTCTAATCCCCAGGAACTCGTTCTATCAAATCTGGGGCACTTGGTCAAATTCTCACCTAATAGGTCTCTCTTTTCTGTCTCTGGCCTCTCATAGTCCTACCTGTATTCTTGGAAGTGATGCTGCTTCACCCAAATCTGTGTTGTTGATTTGTTCACTTTCAATACACCATGGCTCCTGCTCTTTTTCTCCATTTTCCTCTCCCCAGCGCGTCTCAGTTACCTCTCAGATGCTTCAGTTTTTCTTCAGCCTCCAAGGCTTCCTGCCTACAGGAGCCACGAGTCTCACTCTCATTTCCACTGTGCAGAAGCTGGTCACCCAGAGGATCTGGGTGCAAAGATCCAGGGGCTGGGGAGGGAAGTAGTATTAGCATCATTTATCTGGTAGGGAGCTGGAGCAGCCTTTGTCTTTTTCTCTACATTTTCACTAGGAGCAAATTTAATCCTCAGTATTAGGCTAACTTGCATAGTAACTTTATTTCACCAGGAAAAATTCAACATCAGAAGGATTAATTGTATTAATTAATCACTGACATAATTTGTCCCTGTAGTTATTATCTGTGAAACCCATAAATATACAGTGCTTCTCTTAGGTGCTCCAGGACTCCAGGAACTTGGTATTTTGGAAAATGTTGTTTTGAACACACCCATAGGGACCATGAATATGCTGTGCCCTTTCAGAGCAGGTTGCTCTGTCTGCATGAGCCTGTGGAAATGCCAACATTAACATCTCTATACATCAGAGTTTGTCCATTTGGAAGATCAACATAATAAAAAATATCTCCCAGGTGGGTAGTGAGATTGGGTACAAGTCTCACACTTGTAAAATAAATGATGTTTAAAAAAATAACTACAAAAATCAAATCAAACTCTATATAATAAATCTGACCTGACTTCTTTGCATTTTGGAAACAAATCAACATTATAATCTATGTTTTTGCTACAGAAAAACTTACAAACATGGTAGATATCTGACATGTCATAAATGTAGTAGTGGAATGAAGAATTGACCTCTGAGATCAAAGTTCATCCCATAAACTAGCCAAAATATTATTTTTATACAGTCTCATTTTACTGTTTTTATACCAGGAAACTTCCATCATAATTAAAGTAGAATCATGGCCAAAGCAATAGATGCTGAGCTCTTGCTGTCTCTTTCAGGGCAGTTGTAGTGCTGGGGAGGTAAATATGTTAATTATCTAAAAACTTAACACTCATTCCATTCTAAATTGCCAGTACAATCATACTCTTATGATTTTAATAGCGGAATACAACCTAACATTATAAAAAAAGTAGTGAAAAACTTTGAAGCCTGTAAGAAGTGAGATTAACATTTTCTTGGCTTTTTTAGTTTGAGTTTTATTATTGTTTTCTCTGACAAAATGTTCAGAGGTCACTGTAGGATCAACAGCCACTTGTCTGGTTTTAACTCTGAAAGAAAGTTTAAAAATCACTATCTTTTGCAGCACTTCCACATAAATAGCAAGATGAATTCTGATTTCTTGTCATGCTTTCATGCTGATGCTATTCTTTACATCAGAATCGATCTTAGCACTTCCAAGGCGGATTCACCCATGTTACAGACAACATTGTGCAGGCAATTATCAAGACTCAAAAACTGATATCGTGATTTGCTTTTCCTTCTATTCATATATCTTAAATACAACTATTTCAATGTAAAGCGAGTGAGAATTACTCTGATATTTCCAAGGCACAAGGCTGCATATTTTAAAGTATTCAAATGATAAAATGGTTATCTTCATTCCCATTGTATTCAAATATTTGTGAATGTTAAGAACATTCACAATAGTAAAAGAACTTTGGTATCATAGAAACTAGAAATCACATGCTAGTAGACTACACTATGATAAACTTTCCTTGCAGTAACTCAAAAATTCACATAAAACTAATATGACAAAAAGTGAATGGATTTTAAATCCCTATTTTGTAGTAATTTTGATTCAGTACTCTTCAGGATGAATTTGAATGGATTTCAATCTGGATGAATAAAACAAATGAAAACTGAAAGAAATTTTTCGAGGATGAGATTCAGGAAAATGAAAATACTTGCTTGGATTTGGGATTGGTAATTCTTGATATGGTGTGGTGTAATTCCTTTTATGACTCACAGCAATAGTCAGTGATGTAATGAGGAACAGTTTCTCTTTCATGATTTCTTTCCCCTACTTGTTAGAAAGTTTTCCCTGCAAGCATTTACAGGATTTTATCTAATTTAATCAATCTAAAAAATATTTTGTGGCATTTCATTGTTCTTGAATTGAAAAAAATTACCCTGGCATATCAGATGTCTTCTTTAAAAAAAAAATCATCCTAAACTTAACAATCTGCAAATTGAAAAACAATAAGGAACTTCATTTGTTATTTTGGTGGTAAATTAGAGAAGCACAGTGAGAGTTAATGAGTAAAGTGTCAAATAAAATATTTTTCAGCTTAACCTAATGAGAAACACATTTCTTAAGTATTTTCTTTGCTTGTTGCTACAAGCCATCAGCTTCTAGCTTTCTCTCTGCATTGAAAGGAGATCAAATCCTGCAGAGAGATTGTGGTGTTTGCCTGTTAGTGGGCTACTACCCCATAACACTTCCAGTAAGTCTGAGTCCACTGTGTGTGTGGTACATAAAATGTGATGGAAATTAAATCTACCTCTCAAAATTTAAGAACTGAAATAAAATTTTAAATACGGAGTGCTAATAGTGAGAATAAAGAGGGTTAGTGAAAGTGTCACAGGAACCTCTTGCTGATGTTTGCTTTTTTGCAAACATTATAGAGAAATAGAATCAGAATGGTGAACTCACAAGACAATTCTGGCTGAAGGAAGTTCTTGAGATCTTTTAGTCCAATCTACCTCTCAAAGCAGGGACAGCTTTTGTCAGATCTGGCTGTTCAAAGTCATATTCAAATGACTTCTGGAAACTTTTAGGAATGGAGACTCCAAAGCCTCTTGGGGCAAACAGTTACTGTATATTATCACCCTCATGTAAAGAGATTTTTCATTATAGCCAACTGGAATTCTCTTTGTTGCAACTTTTGTCTGTTGCTTCTTGTCCCATTTTGGTGTACCTCAAACAAATGTCTGGGTCCATTGTCTACAAACCCTCTCTTAGGAGAAGAAGACTAATTAGGTTTCTCCTTTGCTTTCATTTCTGCAGGCTAAACCTCCTTCTCTTGGTCTCACCAAGGTTCCAGCTCCCTGTTGTTCACAATAGTCCTCCACTGAATTCTCTTGTGATTATCGATACAGCTCTTGCACTAGAGGACAAAATTGGATGGTTTATTCCAGATGTGGCCCTCCAAGGACTGAGCTAAGAGTAATAATCACTTTCCCTGACCTGACAGGTATGACTTTGCTAATGTAGTCACTACACAGTAAACAAAACGGGTGCAAAGATGCATTTTTGACTCATGCTCAATAGCAAATCCAGAACGTGTCCACTAGGAACTTCACATCCTTTTCTTTTGAGCTGTTTTCCAGTCAATCAGTTGTGAAAGTCACTCTTACCTCAGCGTCTCATGCAACACTTCCCAGGACTTCTAGATCTTGAGATACCCAAGTCACAAACTGGTTAATTTCTGCCTCTCAAAGAACCCACATAAAATGTCATTACCACTTTATTCCATTTGTGTTTGGAAATGCATTTCTGAAAAAACAGTAAGGAGATAGAGAGGTGAAATATATGTGGAACATATAAAGCAGGTATCACAGCAAGTCATTACTACTCTGTGAAGAATGCTTTTATGTGCCTTGGAAGGACATTGCCAAGTAATTGTCACAAATATACTTCACATTATATTGTTATTTTAGGCAACATAAAAAATTAACATACAGCCAGACAAAAGCTCTTAGATTCTTAATTGCAAGCATTACATTGCAAATGATAAATGAAAGAACTTTCTTCTAAATTGCATGTAATACTCTCTCAAAGTCTGAAATTCACTGTCAGCTCAAGACTCTCTTTGTCCCTAGTGAGCCTTATCTGTATGTTTGAGTGTTTGGGTTTTTTTTTCCGTGGAGTAAATTTTTGTTATCTAATTCTTAATAAATGTTCTTTTATCATATAGACTACCCAGTAATAGCAACTTTTACAGCCTTTTATTTTAATACTCAGTTATTTTACAGTTAATTGTTCAATTGACCTCTAAGGGGTCCACAATATCCTGTTTCATGCATTGCTACTTCATTCAGTCTTTTATAACTGTAAAATCAATATATAGTTATGTTACTCAAAGATCTGAAGGATGTGCACAAAGTGTTGTTGCCTACCCACCTGCAACATTTTAGAGCAACAATTAGAGACCTTATTTTTTCTTTTTTCCCCCTTAACATAGAATGCTTAAAATACAGCCATTAATGGGTGCACTGTTGTAATAGATGCATACAGAATCACCTACTATTTCACAACTTTCCATTCAGAGTGTTGAGGTATTGACAAATTTTTACTCCAGAAGATTGATGTTTACTTCTTAAACTGTTCAGAACCAAGAGGCCTTGAATGGGAGTGCTGTCATATGTACTTATTGACCTGTGGTATTTACACTTCTTTAGTCTTCTAAACTGTACAAATGGTCACTTTTGTGATAAACTGACTCTCTTAATTGGCATTTGGACAAAAGAGAGTAAACAAACATGTCTGAATGCTGAAACCTACATGTTCCACACTGTTGAGGTTCTCAGCACACTCATTAGACGTATTTTGGACCATTCTCACTACATGTCTCAAAAACAAGTCCTAAGAACAGGCAATTGATTCCTGATATATGTCATGTGGATGAAACTGCACCAAACCTGTGGAATAATACTTATTTTCTAGTCTTACAGGGTATTCCCTGCAAAGGACACTGTACTGGTTTTGCATGAAATAGTGTTCATTTTCTCCATAGCAGTTAGTATGGGGCTGTGTTTTGCATTTGTCCTGAAAACAGTGTTGATGACACAGGGATTTCATTACCCTTGAGTGGTGCTTACAGATCAACAAGGCCTTTTCTGCTTCTCATATTGCCCTGCCAGTGGGAAGGCTGGGCGTGCACAAGGACTCCAGAGAGGATACACAGGCTGGAGAGCTGACCCCAGCTGACCAAAGGGATATTGCACACCGTGTGGGATCATGTTCAGCCAATAAAGCTGGGGGAAGAAGGAGGAAGGGGAGGCATGTTGTGGTGTGTTTTTATGGTTTTCATAAGTTGTAATGATTTGTTTCTGTTCTCCCCTATTTTAATGGTTTCTCCCATATGTCAGTCCCCGGTTCTCCTCCCCTAAGTCATTGTCACTCCCCTTGTTTCCCATGTCAATCTTCCCTCATCCCTTCCCTGTACTCCAGATTGCCCCGTTCAAATGTATCCCTCCCACTTATGCTCCCCATTGGTTATAGTTCCTGCTTGTTAATGCCCGGTTACACTCCCAAATGATCCCTATTGGACCCACTCCCTGCTCCTCCCCTGACCTAGCTCTCCCTTAAAAACCCTTGTACAACACTGGTTTGAGGCTCTTGGGCATTGCCTCGTGTGGTGCTCAGGGGTTTGGACAGCTTGGTGTCCTTCCTTCAACCTAATAAACCTGGCTGGAGCCCGACACCGGCTGTCACTCTTTGCTGCCTTCGTCTTCACTTGCTCTTGCTACATCCTGCCTGTCTGCTGCAGAGGCACTGCCTGCCTCCTCGGGACTAAGTGCCTTGGGAGAGCTGCTGCCTGCAGTCTCCCTCGGAGAATCCACTCACGTCCGTGGGCCTTCGGCACCCGGGCAGCCGAGGCTTTGCCGCGCGACAGAGGCAGATTTGGAGTCAAGACATTTGCCTTCCCAAGTCACCATTAGGTGTGGTGGAGCCCTGCTTTCCTGAAGAGGGCTGAACACCTGCCTGCCACGGGAAGTGGGGAATGAAGTCTTTGTCCTGCTTTGCTAACACAAGCAGCTTTTACTTTACTTATTATACTGTCTTCATCTCAGCCCATGAATTTTCTTACTTTTACTCTGCTGATTGTCTGTCTCCCACATCACATGGGGGCTAAATAAGTGTGCAGCAGTGTGATATTTAGTTGCCAGCTGGGGTTAAAACATGACATGATGCCCAGAGACAAATGCAATGCTGAGGGCAATGGCTAAAATGTTAGTGTGGGGGTTAGCCGATGGCAGAGTGGACAGGAGAGTCTCTGCCATATGACTGGTGACCAAAATCTCTTCCTTTCTTTTGTCTCATAGTCTAGATGCATAACTAAAGTACATTTTCAGGGCTTGTAGATGACTTTCAGGATATCACATGCTTACATATTGCAAAATCATTAGAAAAAATTATTAATGCAGTGTCAGTAATATGATTTATTGCATCTATGATATCTATCTATAGGAAAGGTTTCTTTGAAAGCTAGAGTTTATGGTGAATCACCTACTGAAGCCACATTTGACTCCAGCTGTGGAAATAAATTTATTGCATATAACCTCAATTAAAATGTATTTTAGCCTGTCTTTTCATTTGCAAACCTTAGCATAAAGGTGTATTTTACAGATTTACAGTCTATTTCCGGATCATAACTTTCAAATCCCTTTCCCTATGTTGCCTTTTTTTCTCCAGTTAGATGAGTACAATAGAAGCATGTAGTACTAGGCATTCTTCTTCATGAGATAGAGATACACTGACCTTCAAATTTCACCAGTATTGCAGAGATATTTTTCTATGGTTTTACCTCTGAATTTGGGTGCAATGTCTGAATGGAACATAGCTACCAAACTCTGCAAACTTTCTGTTTCATTTTCTTTTCTTTTAAGTTATTACTAGTTATCACAAGATTTCATTCTTCTGTCATAATACATAGTTACTGAACAGAGTCAGAAGTTATTGTATTTTTTTCATTTTCTTGAAATGTTCTAAACCCTCTTTCCTATATAGGTCAATCATGTTAATAATAATTTTATCTTTGTATTAAGATTCAACAATTGTTTAATATTAATTTGTCTAATATAAACCCATTCATATCCAACATAATTTGTTCTTAATCATTGGAGACTTGCTAGACTTTCTCATTGTCTTGAATTCTTCATGAGCTACAAAGCTTGTTTGTCATTGGCTATTTTTAACTACACACTCTTTTTCATGTTATTTTTCTAGTCTTCTTTCCTTACGTTTATTTAATGGATAATCTGAACTGATTATTTCAGCTGAGAATACCATTACCAGTTTCCCCATTCCTTGGATGAGCAATCTTTTGGTGTTTCTTCTCTTTCAGAATAAATGATTTAGGCACCTCCATGCACCACATATTCAGTGGCTACATATTCAGAAGCTATATACTGCTCCCTTATTGAGTTTTTTTGCTTCATAAATACATCTAAGTTTTATTACTAACACTTGAAAAAGCTATTTAGAAAAATCTAAACCGTTGTTGGGTTTTAGAATCAAAGATTTCACTCTGGTTACATAGAAACAAGGAAAAAATCAAGAGAACTAGGGATAAATTGTAAATGCAGTATCAACAAGCATAATTGCATACAATAAATATATTCTAGACTACTGGACTAGATTACTACAATTTAGGAATACTAATAAAAAGTTATTATTTTAACAGTTAAAAGGAGTGTTTAAAAAGAGGAGAAACTATTTTTCCAGTCATTGCTTTGGCACACAGTGCATTTACTATATTTAATTCTGTTTGTTAAAGTAATATTTACTTTATAGTTTCACCAAAGACATAGTGATGTTAAATATTACTGCTTTTGGTGCTAGTGTTGGGCAAGATTCATGTATGGATTGTGCTAAAAAAATCTGAGACTTATAATAAACACTGGAAGTGAACACATCACAGCTCACTTGATAATAAATAATTTCAAATTATTTGTAGGTAAAAAAGTAATTGATTTTATTACTTCATGAGTATAAAACAATGAATCATATAAATGAGGTTGGAAAGGGATTCAGCAAGTCAGTCCCCTGCTCCAAAGAGGACTATGTAAGTTAGGTTAGATTGATAAGGGCTATGTCCAGGATCATGTAATACTGAGTTAGTTATAGAATTTCTACATTACATTATTTTATGATTATGTCCCTTTTCTCTGCAAAGTCCACATTATCACCTGTTTGTTGAAGAAATTAATGCACTTTGAGGTAGGCCTTTTGAAAGTATATTACCTTCCTCTTTTGTCCTTGGCAGTTCTTAGTGTGCTGATGCCAAACATTTAAGTAATTAATTAAGTCCAAAAAAAAAAAAAAAAATCGAAATCAAAAGATATCAAACCAATAGAAATTAGCTTTAAATTTGCTTGGTAGAATTTTGGCAGTGAGATAAATTCCAAAATTAAAAATAAAAATAAACGAGGGATGGTTTTCATCTTCAAAACCTGTTTAAAGTCTTAGCAAAAACAAAAGCACTGAATAAGAGGTTACTTACTGCTAACAGATCAGAAGCAGATTTGGAATTTGGATGCTGTAGCATTTACCTACCACCAGTTATATCTCTAGAACTTTTGCTCCACAGTATCAGAAACTTTTCTTGTAATGTATATGTCCTTCTTGAAAAGATAAAATCATGCAAAACGGTTTTTAATTTCTTTTTATTTTTTGATGTTGGAATATATACAGACTGAGACCTGCCAAAGAAAACATGAAAAATTTATTTTTTCTCTAATTTCATATTAAAATAATTAATAGATTTTTATCTTTTTCATTCATTGACAAAAATTACAAGAAAAACATACTTAGCAGGAAGTCCTCTCAGGTAAATGAAAACTTAACAAACATCAATTTTTCAGTTGAAAACTTTTCTCAAACCTCATGGTAACTGATTTTTAAAACACAGTTTTTATTTGGCAAGTCTTCAAAATTTCTGATACTATCTGAAAAGACATTTTTTGGCATGAATTTTGACCCTAAATTTACTTATTAAAGTAAGTATTTATGTTTCCACAACAATAACTGAAGTTACAGGAGTTTGCTCATCCCACACTAGAGACCAGGTCAGGATCAGATCATTCCTCAACATTTGGCTTAAACTAAAGGCAGAAACGCTCTTAACGGTCTACAGTCTGTGAGAAGAAGGTGCAAGAATAGGTTTTCTATTTCAATCTAACAGTTACCTGGAAATAATTCTTTTTCATCCCCTGTCAAGGAAGGTGGTTTCAGGTAACACATAAAATCAGTAATGAAATACTGTGCAAGTTAAGCAAAAGAAAGTAAAACAAGTAAGATGTTGTCGTTTGAGCACATTCCTACTTCAAAAGGTCCTGTAAATTTTTTTAAGAAAAGATAACAAAAGTAGATGAATTTTTGAAAGAATGAGTTCTTCCTTGGTTACAATCTGTACACTCTTATCTAATATTTCCTTATGGCTGCATGTAATGCTATTTCAAACTCATGGAGATATTGCAACAGATGATAATGGGAATTCGCTCAGGCTTATGTGAAAAATAAACACAGAGCCATTAGCTCTGTGAACTAATGAAAAACTGTTGAACTAAAATTAGAACTGGGTTTTAATGGCTTATGTTCTATTTAAATGAAAAGTGTATTTGATTTATTAAAGACTGTCCACTAGACCAAAAATGTATAACACCGTAATCCAAGGGAGTTAAACCAAGAAGTCGCAGTGTAAAGATCTATTGGAGAATGCTGAAAAACAGTATTACATAATGCCGTCTTGTGGAAGTTTTATAGACCTCTTAGGGAGAGGATAGAGTTAGGCAAAGCCCAGATCCCACACGGTCAGTTTGCCGAGTCCTTAAAGGTTTCTAAAGAAGTAGCACATTTAAATAAATTTGAGGTTAATTTTACTCAAGACAGATCTCTCAAATATTTAATAATTTTGAAAATAGAGAAACTGAGGCTGAGAGATTTCCATTGTATTAATAATAAAAAAAACCTCAAACACAGTCAAAAAAATTAACAACTTTTAGCATGATTCAGATGTCAGGTTTCCATAAAAGCCATCATCTTAGCTTTGTTATTGCTGAAAATTTAATTTCTATCCATGAAATACACATTTTGAGGATGCTAAAGCACCTTCCTGAAAGTTATCAATTATAAAGGTTAACAATTAACAAAATAACAAATATAATGCACATAAATACAAAATACATATTTTCAGAAGTGCTCAAGTTGCATTATTTTGAAAATACTTTTTTTGGCTGAAACACCTTTTCCATGAAGATGAGAGATTTGGGATTGTTCAACCCAAAGAAGAGAAGACCCTGGAAAGACCACAGAGCAGCCTTCAAAGATAGCTACAGGAAACCTGGAGAGGGGCTTTTGACAACAGCATGTAGTGATAAGAAAAGTGGGAATGGCTTTAAACTGGAAGACGGCAGTTAATCTGAAATATTTAAGATGAAAGATTAGATATTAGGAAGAAATCTTTACTGTGAGGGTGGTGAAGTACTAAAATTAGGTTGCCCAGAGAAATTGTGATGCCTCATCCCTGGAAGTACTGAAGGATGGATCCCTGAGCAATCTGTTTTAGTGGAAGGTGTTCCTGTACATGGCAGTGGGATAGGAACTTGTTTTTTATGGAACCTTCCAACTGGAACCATGATATAATTCTATCATTCCGTGATTATAGACTAATCGACTTCTTAAATGTTTTCTGATTTAGGCATATTATTATTTTTATCTGAAAAAAAAGATGCATGAGGTACCTCGAGCATAAGAAAAATCACCTCTACTCAAAGAGTATTTGAAAGGAAAATACAGAAATAGCATTTGAATACTTAGAAACTTTTTTTTTCACTCTGAGGACATAACATCATCTACACTGTACTGCTAAACTTTTGAAGAATCACTTGTAACTGTGTAAATTGAATACTGTAGAGCTGCAAACCTGATCATCTGCAGACAGAAGAAAAGAACCCAAAATAAATTTATTTCAAATGAGGATGAAAATGTGCCCCTACAGTTTTTATTTAATTACTTTAACATTTGCTGTGGAAAAATGATCATCCAAGTGACATAGGTCACTATGGTTGAAGGTGTCTATGGAAGTTCAATAGAATTTAAGAAATTAATTTTGAGGGAAATTTAATGTATATGGAGCAGCAAACCTAGTACTGGTTTGTCTATACGTTATTGAACTTTCTTGGGTTTTGATCTTTCTTTTGACATAAGGAAGTTATGGAGCTAATTCAATGAAATAGACTAAGAAAATAGTACAGATATATACTTTTCCCTATAAAATAAGGCTGATGGGGGCCTCACATAGACCACCGCCCTAGCTGAGTTATTTCCGTATCAGCTCTGATTTTCTGCCCGTGTTCTCCAAGACCACCCCCACCAAGACCCCTGTCTTGGCAACCTGATCCAGGCCTTTGTCCTTACAGTGAAACTATTTTTCCTGACATATATTCTAAACGTTTCCTGCTTTAGCTTTCTTTCCCTGTTACTGATGGATAAAGAGAAAAGACCATTAACTTTGCAGCAGTCTTCTATTGCCCCTTTTCTGACAACTGTAAGTCTTTCAAACTTTTTGGAGGTACTGCATCTTCAAAATGTCTCCTCTTACTTGTAGTTCTCCTAAATCGCTATTTGATTTTCAGCCTCCTTGAAAATGAATTTCTGCATAAATAAGATCTTACTTGGGTTGTCCATAGTAGGGAACCAGCCCACCTGTCCTTGCATGAATTTGCACAAGGTATTGGAAATGAGCAGTGAAAATGGATTGTTCACTTTGATTTTCTGGACAAAAAAAAAGGAAAAAAGAAATTTCATAGCAAACAAAAAGGAAACACTAAGACTACCAGCTTGTAGAATTGGTGCTGTCTAGGAAGTCAGATGATAAACAGGGAATTTGGTTGTAGAAGAACAGATATAAGGTACAATTTTATTCAGGAGATCTCCAAAAACAACAATAAAAGAAGGTTATTATTTCTTTTCTTTACTGCCGTTTTGGCTGTAGGAATGACTTTAGTTACAAGGAGAGCAAATCCTACTCTCTTTTTCAGAACATTCCTGCATATTGTCATTCAGTGAAATTTAATAAGCATTTCTATTCC
Organism: Picathartes gymnocephalus; assembly: GCA_013390045.1. Classification (NCBI taxonomy): domain Eukaryota; kingdom Metazoa; phylum Chordata; class Aves; order Passeriformes; family Picathartidae; genus Picathartes; species Picathartes gymnocephalus. The sequence goes on from WEKY01026500.1 coordinate 35,164, forward strand.
CAGTAAGACTTGAAAAAGTGTTCTTTAAAGAGAAAGTGAAGTACTGCTCTTTGTTCTGCCAGATTGCACCTCAGATTTAGGAGGGAAGGTCAAGCTGATGCATCTCTGAAAACTAACAGATCTCCCAGAGCTGCTCTGTGCATTTCTGCAGGGGTAGTAGTCTGAGGGTAAGTTGCAGATACTTGAAATTTCCCCCAGATCATCTAACATGTTTCTGCACTGGGTCTGTCATTACTCTTCTCAACACAGGAAAATCCTGCTGGACTGTGAAGTCATTATTCTATGAATCAAAAGTACTTCCCAAATGAAAAAGTTATAGATTTCTTGACCATTTTTGCACTCTGTGAAAATATTTACCATCTGTGTTGTCTTATTTAGGCAGATAGATTTGATATTGGTTTTACTTGGACAGCAAAGATTGGCAGGACTTTTATATAAAAATATTTTAAATAATACTGTATTTTACAAAGCTGCCTTCTACAGACTTCCATCCTCTCTAAGGTACATTTTATTTCATATTTTTTATCCCATCAGGCTTAAAAGTAAAATTTGCCTCAAAATATTTTAATATTTTATTAAAGTTGACCTACTCTAATACAAGATCTAAATGTACTGTGATTCTTTGTCTCTGATCTCCAAAACAATGCAATTTTCTTGAGTTTTTTTAAAATAATTTTCTCTTAACACATTTCCCATCAATTTATTAGTTATAGCTAAATATTTCCTGTATTACCAAAGTCCACAATATTAAAAGCCACTATAATGAAGCTCAATTATTTTGTAAATGATAGTATCACTGTACACATTTGGAAGACTAACCAGAAGGAAGCACTGCATTGCACCTTGTTTGCAATACCGTTTTAAAGCTTTTTGTTTGGTTGGATTTTTTTGTCCTAATCAGTGAGTACACAAAGGCCCAACATATTCTAGAAGTCATTAGAACATTCTCTAAATACCATATTACTATCCTAATGAAGGAGACCAAAGAGAAAGTGGGGCATTTCATTTTAGGTCTTACAGTGGTTTAGAGCACTTATTATAAAGCTGTCCAATACAAAATTATCTTTCATATAAGGCTACTGCATTCTGGACTAAAATATATTTACCTTCTTATTACTGAAGACTTTTTATGTCAGTGTTTTATCCTGTGAAAATAGGAAGAAAAGGAAATATAATCTATCAATAGTTAGATATCTCAAGTACTATTTAGAAAATGTATGTTGTCCTAGAGAATGCTGAACAGTTGAGTTTCCTGTTTTATTTCTGAAATGCAGTAAGTTCTGAATAAGCAAAAAACCTCTCTGGATTTCCAATTTAAAAGTATATTATTAAAGCATTTATTAGATAAACTTTAAACTTAGCAACAGTTCTCTGTCTTTCTTGCCAAGTGAGCATTCAGGCATGAGGCAATTATTTACTGAAGGAAGAGTTCTAATCAGAGTTCTTGTTTTCAGAAGTATCACAAGGATGGGGACTTCTTTAAAGCAAGGACAGCCATTTTATCCCAAGACCTTTGTCCCAAATGTCAGTAGCAAGTACCAAGGAAATCTTTTTTGAAGTACTGATGTTACTTCAACATTTTCATTATTGTTGCAGGACTTTGCATATCTGTAAAAGCAGAGTATGTAAGGACTTCATCCTGCATCCTGATGCATGTGGACCCTTTTTGTAGGGAAACAGCTTTTGCCCTAAATGCTGTACAGACCCAGTGTTCCCTCCTGCATGGTTTGAAAGATGTGACCTGACCCTCAGCCAAGGCAATAGCAAGACACTGCTCAGTCTGAAGGGAGCAAACCCACTCACTTGACAACCAAGCTGCTCAGAACATGCATGGGTAGGACATATTTTCCCTTAGATCATTTGCCCTTTTACTTTTCATTCAAAAACCAGAACAGCCATCTCCTTTTTCAATGTGGTTCAGTGGCTTTTAAGATGGGTCTGAGAACAGCTACAGGCTGTGGGCTGGCCCATATCTTTGTAATCTTTTTAGGAAGGAGATTTTACAAATTTTCTACCCAGTGTAATACACTTACCTGTTTTGCTAGATCTGGATACCAGCAATGCCTCTGCTTCTGACAACCCCATGGTTTCCTTTCCCAGGTCAGGTGATTCTGCTGACAGAGGGAATGGACTCATCACCATGATGAACAGTATTCCTTTACTTGTCACAGCAGCAGCCTGCAGCCACCAAAGATCTTCCTCAGGTAAACATGAAATACTGAAGCAGATTGGCATAGGCACTGCTCACCACCTTGCTTGTAGAGGGGGGGAGGTTCATGCCATGCCTTTAGTCAGACTAGCTGCACTTATGCTAATGGTAATTACAGAGCTCCAGGCTGGTAGGAGAGTTCAAAAAGACTGCTCAAAAAAAGAATGAGAACTGTAAGAAAGATATTTATAAAAACTGACAACAAGGAGGTGGCTGGAAAGGAGGAGCAAAAATGTAGGTCTGACTTTCTATATCTCACATTTATAAGAAAAAATTGCTCATGTTGCACTGTTGTGAATTATAAGTTCTCTCCAGTTCCTATCAAAACATTTTTTTGGGTTTACTTTCTGACTCTGCTGGGTCCTGCTGTAGTTTCATATTTCTTCTGAAAATAAGAAGCAACACAATGTGAGGACTTTAAACCTTGAAGAGGAGCCGAAGCTGGAGTTTATTGGACTAGAAGGTCATGCTATCAGAGGTCACAAGTCTGACAAGCTGATCTGTTTGAAAACCTGATTGAAGAAGGTCAATTTAAACTGACATTTGTGATGGGAGAGGTGTTGCAAAGCCCTAGCACCAGAAAGGAGACAACACAGGTATGAAGGGTCGGGTATTTGGTTGTGAGGCCATGGAAGAAAGTGAAATCTCGGATTCAGAATACAGAAATGATGAAGTCAACAGATATGTAGCGGTGGGATGCTGCAGAGGAGGAAAAAGTCATGTATAAGCAGATTGCAGAGGGGTTGCCCGCTTGACTAACACTTGTTTATTGACGCCTGATGTATTAGACTTACAAAGATAAGCATTAAGGACCAGCAACAAATTTCCCACCAAATTTGAAGCTAGAGTATGGTTTGCATTGCTAAATTAGTGTCCTGGTTTGAAGAACAGGTGTCTGGTAAGGAAGGCAGGAGCCTCCCTTGGAATGGAAAATGTAAACCCCTTCCCTCCAAATTATAGTAATTTTGAAATTAAGGGGCTCTCAGGAAAAGATACGGGAATAGGAATAACAGTTCTTTACTAGTATTTATAATAAAGCAAACAAACAACACCTCCTATGGCACTAACCACAAACAGAAGCAGGAACCCGGTCCCAACTCCCTGGCCTGCAGGCACTGTCCCCTTGGGTGCAGTGATGGTCACAGCCGGCAGGGGGCGCTGGGGGCGCTGGGTGGGCAGGGCAGGTGCGATGATTCCCCCGCGGCTGCAGGGGGCGCTGTGGCACGAGCTCCAGCGGCGCGTGGCAATGGCGGCTCGGCCGGGACGGGGAGGGGTGGAAGAGAGAGAGAGGCTTTGCTTCACAAACCCCCTGGGGCAGTCGGTCCCGGTGCCCCAGCAGGACTCTCAGAAACAGCAAGCTGGGACGGCAGCACATCTCGGCAGGCAGGGGGAGCGGGGCTGCAGTGCAGGGAAACCCAGAGCAGTGCTGAAGGAGCCGTGGGAGCGGGGCAGCGGCAGCCCGGCTCCCAGCCCGGCAGGGAGAGGCGAGCTCAGGATCCCGGCTACCCGAGCAGATTGGTAAATAGGTCCCAGTTCAGAGCAGGGGCTCACCCCACAGCAGACGAAACAGCTCTAGGCGGGGGGTCCAGCGGCAGCAAGGAACTCCTCCTCCCCAAAACAGCACCTCTGACCATGCTCCTACCCACAGTGAGAGCGCCCGCAGCTGCTCCAGCCCCGCCTTTTACCAGCCCAATTCCTGAGATATCTCCCCCACCTCCGAGAGAAACTCCCAGACAGGAGAACAGTAAAACAGAGATGCCCCTCTCCCTGGGGCTTAGCCACTTCTTTTATTCTTCCTAAGTACCCAGTCGTTAGTGTTTCTTAGCAGCTTATGGGAAAAAATTCTATACGTAAAAAGGAACAAAAGGAAAGAAAACCTAACCCTCAACAATAAGGAACTGAAGGCAAGGTCCTTAATTATCAGTTTCTTTTTTTTTTTTTCCAGTGCGTTATGAGGAACATGTGCTGCAACAGTTTACCTCCACAGAACAGCAGGGTAAACCCAGAATTGGGAAAAGGATATGCTTGTTGTTCATAATTTTAATTTTAATACGATGTTCCCTATTTTTTTCTGTGCTGTAACTCAAACTAGTTTTCCACATTTGATATCAGTTGGGAGACAGCAATGCCCTGGCATTTCATTGGCAGACCAGTTAGCTAAAGAGAAATAAAATTTTATTTCAGTTGTAGGCATAAGTCTTCTCTGCATTCTCCTTACTGCGATCACTTTAAATTCTTTGATGTTTATTAATGTTCTCTACTTTGAAGTAAGTTATTTGAAAATATACTAAATAATATATTGCTTTTTTATATATCAAGTAATTTACATTCATGATTTCCAGCAGAGTTGTAATGGCATGGTATTTTTTAAAAATACAGTGGTGAGAGACTCTAATGTGTGTGAAGGGGTGATGTGAAGTAACCACATATGCTGTCCCTCAGTTTTTTCTGCTTAATGGCAGTACACAGGAAGACAAGCTTTCACAGTGGGGCATATGAAAAGTCCTAGGATTTAAATATAGCTTAAGACTTTCAATGAAAACTGCAATACAATATAGTCAGTAAATACCTCTTCCAAACCAAGACAACATTTCATGTTCATATTGTAAGTACCAAGCTAGTAAGCAAGAAAAAGTAATTGCTTATAACCAACACAAAAATAAAATTACTGTGGCAGAGATTTAAATAAATGCAATTCCACAACTGAAGAGCCACATCTCTTTTGACAGTTGAGTTAACATTCAGAAACATAGGTGTAAATTATGATATTTATACAGCCCAGCAATGGGAACAGAACTTCCAACGTGAGAAATATTGATAAATGTTTGTGAAGTCCAGACCAAATCTAATCCTCTGGATTCTGTTCTGTATGTTTGTAAGCACTTAGCACCCCACATCAATAAAACACATGAGATACTTTGCTCACTAATGCCAGTTTTTCCTTTAAGTGAGATTTAATTGTATTCCTCTGCATTTTTGATTGAGTAGGGCCAGCAAAAGAGAAGACACAACTAATAACATGCTATATTTGTGGTCGGACTTTTAATTTCTTTTTTTTTTCTGCAACACATCAAAATCCTCTCTTAGAATGATCACTGAATTGACAGACATTAAGTGCTGTACCTGCTCAAGACATATCAAATCATTACTATTCTAACAAATTTCAAGACACAATTTTTAAATTCCTTTTCCTTCCTTACACTGTTTTTGGTACCAATTTAGTTTCAGAAACTAACACTTTTTCTTTCAATAAAATGTCAGGAGTTTAAAAAATGGCTTCTGGGTATGCCCAGCTATTTTCTCCTCTCCTGCGCTGCATACCTGGGTATCTACATCTCAGGTAAGGTGTGTCAGGATGCGTGTTCTTTATCTTCCACGCATAGAGCAGCAATCTGTCATGAACACACAGGAGACAACAGGAATATTGCAATGCTAGCAAGCAATGTCAGAGAAAAATGCAGTATTTGCGTGCTTTCACACATTCTCTACCTTTTTGTTTCTAGTTTTATTGCTTAACCGAGAAGTTAGGCATGTCTCCAGGCTGTAAAAAATAACAGATTTAAATATTTCCAGTGCCATTGACTCAGCAGGGAATATTTCTAGAACTGTTTATGGAAACCAACATAATTACTTGAATATACTACTTCGTTAATACAAATTTAGTAATACAAATAAAGACACTATATTGGGTCATTATAATTTTTTTTTTGTCTTTCTTCCTGCATTTCTGTCCGTTCTGTATTTTTATATGCCTAACCATGAAAAATCATTTCTAAATTTGTTTGATCTGTATTAAGACTTTGTAGGGTCATGCTTGATTTAACACAATTTATTGTGACTCTTCCTGCTGAGTTTAATCATAGCAAGATGCAGATTTCTTTCTGCTCATGGTAAAATTCAGCAGAGCCAGACTTCTCCCAGGCTTTGCACATCTGTTTTGCTAATATATATTCTGCAGAATGACAAATACAAGCCATGTAAGTCTTACATTTTGCTGACTCCAGTGAATATACATGAAACACCTGAAGTACTGTGTGACAGACGAAAGTCAAAGAAGTTTCTAAAGCCTAAGATGGTATTGGTTCTATAATTATTTGTATGCTAATGATTGCCAGCCTCTGAAGACTTGAAAGAAGCTAAAGAGATTTATTCAGGTCCCTGCAGGATTAGATACCCAGCCAGACTCTCATTCCTATCACTTTGTTCTCTGGAAGCACTAACAGCCAGAAAGGTTCTTAAGTGGGGCTAGTCACAATTTGGTGGGAGATGTATTAGCCCTTAGAGCCAAAGTTTCTCTGTAACACTTTGCAAAAACGTAGGACTTTGTTTAAATTTTGATACTGATCAGACTAACATGGACATAGCTTGGAGAATCATGCAGCAACCAAGAATTCAGATCAGAATGCGCCTTACCCACCACTTGATTGAAATAGGAGAGATTTAATTTCAATTTTCTCAATGGATTTGTTTCACATATAGTAAATAAACTACTTATAATATTCAGGGCTATAGATATCTTCATGTTTCATCTTCAGATTGAATGAAATTGAGTGAAATATTAAGCTAACTTAGATCTGCTTTGTGATGTGAACTGTAAAAAATATCTGAATGGAGAGCAAAACAAAACCCAAACATTTTCAACCACATACAAGAACCTCTTTAAAACCTTCAGATTTATTTTTGTTTCTTTCTTTTTGCTCCTTTCTTTTTGCTCTTCCATATTTACTTGTTAATTTGCTTCATTATTATCCTCTGTGGGTTTGGGATGTTCATTTGGAAAGGTCTGTTTTTTCCTGAGATCTATCACTGAGATTGTAAGCTTTATTAAAAATTAGGTTTGATATGTGGTATCTCTCTTAAGAATGATTTCAGAGTAATCATCTGTCCAATTTCTTCCACAGAAACATAGCTGATAATGACAACAAAGGTAGAGGAAATATTATTGAAGTCTTTAGTAGTTTGGAATGTCTTTTATTACTGTTCTGTATCACTTTAAAAAATGCAGCAGTACCAGATAAATGAAACTGAATTATTTAGGCTAATTTATGGAATCTCTATACAACTTATACCGCTAACAAACACTGAGGACAATTTATATATGCTCCTTGATTCCAACCCCCAATTTATTAATCTCTTTACACCCTCAATAGGTCTTATAGGCCTGAGGGTTTGTCAGATTAAAGATTAGTGGGTGTTTTATCTACAGTTTTTCTGGCAATGAATAATTAAAAACAATATGCTCCCATGAACGTAGCTTTCAATTATTAGTTCATGCACACTAATTTTTCTTCTGTTTACCTCTTGCCACCCGCATCTATTGGGTTTCTATGTAAGCCTGAGGGTATTAAGTAACATTTGGTATTTTCCCTGTTGTATTATCATCATCCATTAATTATCTACACACTTGCTGATACACATCATGTCCTCTCCCTCCCACGTGTACACAGAGACACATGCTAAATTTATTAAAATATCTTGCTTCAGCTTTTCAGTGACAGATGCCTTTCATGTAGCACCCTATGATCACTGTCTTCCTTACAGCTATGAAACCATTGAGTTTCTTGTTCAAAATTCTTACACAGGACTTGAAGTTTAGAAGAGGTTTCCTTTAAGCACTACTCTTTTTGTTTGAAAGTAATGGAAACTAAAATGTGAGCTTTGCAAAACTGTCCTCAAAAATATAAAGTAGAGTGCATCTAGCCTATGCCTGTGAGTAAGAAAATGCTGAGAGTACTCTCTGGGCCAACTGAAAATTATCACATGGCAAAAAAAAATCTGGGTTAATCCATTCTTTTTTTAATCTATTTTAAATTGGCTAAATCTGATATGAGAATTTTTTATCCAATATTGCCCAGAGAGACTATACACTTGGCACAGAGTTCAGAATTACCTCAGGCAATTCATTATTTTGCCCAAATTATTATTTGTTGAAAAACTAAAATACTGCATTGGAGGATGTTTAGATTCAAACAAAACTGTTGTCTTTTCTTAAACCAAATCACAACATCCCTTCTGAGTTCACAGACACTTTATTCTAGGCTGAATTGCTGGTCGCTTGTGGTTTGGGTGGCTCATCTCTTCACTGCAGGTCTGGCCACGTCCTCTTCCCTTGTGCTCAACTGATGTGATGTGTCACAGGTCATGATTTCAGCTGAGAAGCTGAACAGGGGGAGAATTATGTGCGGTAGATTTCATGGGAGAACAACTGTTGAGGAAACAACAATTTATTGGAGGAGAGTTAAACGATAAGTGAACCTAAAATAATTTTTACCTAAGTTCCAGCAGACAACTAAACAACCAGAATTATAATTTCAGTTCCTAAATAGCTGAATTAGCCTTTATAGGAAGCAATGCAATGAGATGTTTCAGAGAATAATATTGGGAAACTTCTGTTTTTCATCATTATTTAGAATAGAAACAAGTGGCAAAAATTCCATGCAGTAATGATTCTTGTTTTTTGTATTCCCTGATGTTGGTTATTTTCAGATATTTTAAATGATTATTTCAAAAGGAAAACATAAAAAGAGGCCTGTTTTTAAAAACTAGGTTTTTTCATTACATTTCATATAAAAATATGTTTTACCTTCCCAGTAAAATATTCATTGGAGTTTTTAGGGAAACTGGAGTATCAGGAAGGAAAAAAGTTCTGTACTAACTTCTCTTTAGTTTATGTTAAAACTTTTCTTAAAGTTTAAAAGAAAACATTGCCCTAATTAGTGGTAGTCAAACACTGTATCATCTAAAAATTACCATTTGACTAACCATCTAAACTACTTTGCATTTACTTGAATTTTTTATGAAAATGTCAAGAAGAAAGTCTTGCAAGTTGGTTTTTTTGGGTTTTGTTTTTTTTTTTTTTTTGGTTGTTTGTGTGTGTGTGTGTGTGTGTGTGTGTGTGTGTGTATGTGTGTGGTTTTTTTTTTTTTTTTGTCCTGACAGTTATAGAAGGATTCTTAATATTGGTGCTTTTAGAAATAACACAGTCTTTTCATCTGTCCCAGGTGCAGGACCTTGCACTTGGACTTGTTGAAACTCATGGAGTTCACATGGGATCACTCTTTTAATCTGTCAAGATCTTTCTGATTGATATCCTTTCCCTCTAGGAAATCAACTTCACCATTCAGCTTGATGTTGTCTTCAAACTTGCTGAGGGTGAACTCAATCTCACTTTTTATATCATTGATGAAGGTATTAAATAGTTTTTGTTCCAGTGCATAGCCTTGAAGAACACTACTGGTTATTGATTTCTACTTGGACATTGAGGCATTGACTATAACTTCTGTGTACATCCATCCAGCCAATTCCTTATCCTGATAATCATCCTTCTGTTAAATGCATTTCTCTCCAATTTAGTGGCCAGAATGCTGTGGGACCCTGTATCAGAAGCGTAGGTAGATGACGTCTATAGCTGTTTCCTTGTCCATTGATGCAGTCACTCCATAGTAGAAGGCCACTAAATTAGTCAGCTATGACTTGCCTTTGCTGAAGCTGTGTTGACTGTCTCTAATGACCTCTCTGTCCTTGATGCATTTAGAAATGTCTTCTAGCAGGATATGCTTCATCTTCCTACTGGGTATGGGAAGTGAGACTGACTGGTCATTAGTCCTCACTGTCCTTCCTTTTTACCTTTTTGTCCCATTCTGTGATTAATTTGACCACTAATTGACATACGACTCATTAGAATACTGCTTGTGTAAGATGAAATGCAGAGAACAGTCACAGCTGAACTGAAGATGTGTACTTTGGTTTTATCTGACCCTTTTATAGCCACTGAAGAGGATGTACTGATAGTACCAATTCCTAAATATTGCTGAACACACTTTCTCCAACAAGAAAAAACATCAGCCACCCTCTTGGCAGAGACAGAGGAAGGGATCAGAAAGCTCAAAAGTTATGAAGTTTGAATGATCATGACTTGCTCACATTTCATATCTGGGGAGAGAGAAATCGTGCATATTTATTCTTCACATGAACTTGCTCACACACCAGCACACATTTGCTGTTTAAAAGCATTGGTTTCACAAGACTGAGAACAATTATGAGAAAGAACAGGGACATAAAAAGACTGCAGTAAATGTCTGTTTGACAGTGGCTTGCTATATATTTCAACCTCAGTTCTTAAATGGAGAAAACGATACTACATTAGGTAGAAAAATATAAATCTTTTGACAGGATATTAGAGTTTTAATAAGAACTAAACTAGAAAACAAATGGTAAATAGTATAGATGATATGAGACTTTTTTGATGTATATCTTAAAAATTTTACTTGTTTATTTAAAAAAGTGCAAATGACAGGAACATTAGGGAGCTCAGTATAATTATAGTGTTATACAGTATAATGTGCATCTGATATCCAAACCTATTCAGAAATAGTGAGGCCATATAATCTTCATGTATTTTGAGCATATGAATTATCTCAGGGTATGTGTTGCTGTTAGACAACTCAGGACAGTGAAGAAGGTGCCAGATTGGATGTAGCCAGGGCAAATGTCTCTGAATATTTCATACGTATACTTTTAGCAGCAGGTCTGTTCAGAAACACAGTTTGGATTGAGATTTTGTACATAATCTTTAGTTAAACTAGTGCTAGTTTAACAAAGAGAAAGATAAGGGTTGGCTTAGAGTCTGAAAATACCTGTTTAGTGAAGAAATACTTGAAATACTTATACAATCATTCAGAAAAAATATAACTTCTGGTGGCTGAAGTGTGAAGGAAGATAAATGCAGACACAGGGTATCTGCTCTTGTTTTGCTGTTTATTTGCTTTGCTCAACAGCATAACTACCACTGGAACAGCTTTCTGAAGTGATGCAGTGAGTGACTGAGTAATGAAAACTCAGTGCTTTACAAATGCATGTCTTGCATCAAGTGAGAATTAATTCAGTTGTGTGATATGCTGTGCACTACAAGAAGCTGAAACAACATTTTTTTCTGACATTATAGTATCTGAATCTGTCCTACCTTACACATACAAGAGCAAACCCTTTCATCATCAGCTTAGTGTTTTCCACTTTTTTGGTGTCTTAAATTGTGTATTAAAAAATAAAACCAGCAAAAGACAGAAATGATATGGAAAAGGGATGACTTGTTATGTGCCAAGAGACAAAATGTGAGAACACAACTTTATAGCACGATTTTTTGATTTCAAACAATAATGTAGCATTTTTTATAAAACAGAAAGTATGATATAAAACAGTCTTGTTAATCTAAAATACGTCATATACATTATTCCATTGTATGCATTTAGCCTGCTATATTATATACTAGTCAGCATATACTGCTATATTGCTATTTTTGCTGCAATTCATTTGAAAATATAACTTGAAAATCAAGACTATGTGAGTCTATGGGGATTCATATTGAAATCCCATGTAGGCAAACAAACACCCAGATCTCACACACCTTCATTTGTTATCCTAAATTTGCCTATGCTAGAAATTGAACAGCTGTGAGTAGCAGGTCATCAGATGAAAACTTGAATACACTGTGATGAGTAGCACAGATACCAAATATATTAGAGGCTGCAGAGAAACTCTGTTCAGATTAAATCCTGCTATCCCAACCTTTTTTTAGTCCATAGAATGCTCTTCCTTAAACAGTACAGACTGTAGGCTTTCTTGGAGATTTATCTGTGTTTGCAGATACTCAATAATGCAACCTCCCATAGGCTGTGTTCTGCCACCCCTTCCAGGCAGGGCCATCTGTAAACAAAGCCCAGACTTCAAACAAGTCCGGAGGTCTTGTTAACATATTTGCTGTTCCTCTCCAAAGCACCCTCTGCCTATAGGACTTGCAGCACCTTGAATTTAGCTGCAGACTTAGTAAATATCTCTCTTTATAGATTCTATCTCAACCAGATGGAGAAAGATTTTTGTATCTGGCCTGTTCATACCCAGAAGGACCTGTTAGATTGCTGAGACACGCTTGTTTTAATGTCTATAGCAGACAGACTGTCTGCTCTTACAGAGCCAGCATACTTTTTATTACATTACATTTAAGCAGATATTCTCTGCACAGGAACTAAGTACATCCATGAATTCCCACTGAAGAATATCTTCCTTTGCACAGGAAGGGAAGGCATGTGCCTATTTCTTAGAAAGGGCAGCTGCTTTACAATTTAAAACTGGTTGTGAGGGAATGAGATTTTTTAGTTCACTGTATATGACAAAAAAGATGGACATCAGGCATAGCTGTCACTGTTTAGGTCTCTGTAGCTTTGTTACTCTTAAACAGTGTGGTTTGTATTAAAAGCCAACTAAAGAATGTCACAAGAAGAAGTAAACCCAAAATTTCTCACCTTACCCAGAATTGTTGTCCCCAGAGACAGAGAGCCCTGACCTAAAAGGAGTCAGAGTGGTATCTGGGGACTGGGAAAAAACTACAGGAGATTTTTGCTTTTCCCAGTATTTTAGTTTTATATGCTATTCTTTCAGCAACATTAAATGATACATCAAGGCCATTTTAAAGCATGGGTACACAGAGTAAGAATTTGGGATGGCATCTTAAAATTACTCTAATAAAAACCAATTGCTGTAATGAAGCAGATTTATGTATGTTTCAGTGTATAGCTTTGCATAGTATAATTGCATACAAAAAGTTGATTTGTGTTATGTGACCATGCTGTGCCTGAGTGTCCCCATGGAGTTAAATTTTTAACAGATGATGAAATTACAATGAGCCAATGAGACATTGTCTAGTAAGGCTCTGTTCATGAAAATAATGCTTCAAATACCATTATCATCTCAGCAGCAGGTCACAAGAGGCCTATTATTGCTTCATAGGATTTTATTTTTTAGGCAGTTAAAGAAAAAAAAATTAAACAGAGATGCTTTTGGTTTAGTTAGCACTGGGCTTTTTTGTTTTGTCATGAAAAATAAATTCTCATTTGATTTGCTTATATATACCTAACCCTCAAACAAAAAAGAGAATATATTTTTCCAAGGAAAATAATTTTGTATTTTCTTTGAAAAATACAATTTTTAAAAACGTTATTCTAATTAACCTCCTTTGAGATTATAAATTGGTCAACAGTGTATCTATGGTAACATAATTACTTGAAGGAGCTGTATGTTAAAAGAAAGAAAAATTATTATGAACTTCCCATTGTAATAATTGTTCCTTTTAATAGATGTGAGCTAAGTCCTCAGAGAAATGTACTTTCTGTTCCTTTTATTACCACTTGCTCTACTCACCTTGCTACCCCATATTTCTCTTTTCTGTCTAATCTGAAATCATTCCAGTCTCCCCTAAAATCACTCAATCAGCTCATAAAGCCACAAGGTGATGTAATCAAAAGTATAATAAAAAGTGTGGTAAAACCTGTGGGGAAGTCTGTGACAGGAGCCTTAAATAAAAGAAACAGCACAAAAAAATAAAGAAATTAAATTAATTTAACAAAGGAGAAATGATACTAAACAGAAAAGGCAAAGAATTGTCTGGTTGCCTCTATTTTTGCCGTTAAATTAAGACTAAGCTGCAAAAAGGCGTGCTTGGGGTTTAGAGGTCATAATTTCTGTGCCTTGTCAATACAAGTATACAAAATCACTGAAGAATAATTTCATGAGGACAATTCTGATCTCTTACACCTTAAAATACACTCAAGTATTATCATACAAGAAGTTATTTAACCTCAGTTGATGGTGCTTCATGTTCAGTGGAACTGAGCCCTTTAAAAAATCTCCTTCTGCCTGGAGAGCCATCAATGAAGGCTTTTTTTTTTCACCTCCATTCTGAGGCAGTGGTGTGGGAAGAGACTTGTGGGAGAGTGAAATGGAGAGTGACTATTATTGCTGGTCTTGCCATGCCATGACAAATGGAGAACTGAAGCAAAAGAGATTTTTTATCTGTGTTACTCTCAACCAGTGCAAAACTTTACTTTGTTAAGATCTAGAACAAACCTCCCTCTTCCTTAAAGTTATTTTATTAATACTAATAATTTGCTCTTAGAAAAATATCTTCTATGCAAAATCATTGGTAGATCATTTTCTGAGTCAGTAGCAAAACATACTTGATCAAAACCATATTTCAATAAATATAACATCAGCCATTTTTATTTGATAGGCCTTGCTAAACATCATTTTATAGTGGCATTATCCCACAACGGTGAGAAAGGCGCTCTCAAACTGAGTAAGAGTAGAACAAATATCTGAAGAGTTTTCTGCAGGTGGCAGAGAGATAACTGGCTTGCCAGACACGATAAATGGGCAATGACAAGGCCAAAGGCAGAGAGAAATCTTGCAGAAATGCTCCAGCTATAAAAAGTGCTCAATAATACGCATCCTTACATGTCCCTTGATGGCCAGAATGAGATTCATTCAAGATGAAGCAGGTGAAAAGGAGGTTATATTATCACTGCTGTGGGAAATAAATAGGTAATAGTAAATATAATTTTTAATAATATATTTTGATATCTCCCGGCCAGAGGATAAAGTATCCAACAGAACATAAAAAATTCTTATGTAACAGAACTCCCCTGAGTCTCAGGTGACGTTAAGAAATTTGAACTCCATGGAGAGTTATGGCTCCATGGCTTGTTGCTTCTATCCAACTGTATCACATGGCTATTAGAGGAACAGTCTCAAAGCTGCCTGTGAGAGAGCTTGGCATAAAAACCATTAATGTCTACCAAGATCTGAGTTTATACTCTACATTGCATTAAAAATGTTCCACTAAATGACCACAAATCCACACTGTGTCCATAGGGCCCAACATATGAAGTCAATACAATACTATGAGAGCAATAATAGTTGAAATCAAGGTGTACTGGTTCCGTTTATATTCCTCCTCATTGTTTGTACAGCTGATTATAATATAGTCTGTCTTGCTTGAGCCAAACCTATAAAATATGTATACTAGGAAAGGTGTTACACTGTAGCTTGGTATTCAATGAACAGATCTTGTTCTTACAGCTGTTCTTCAACAAGATTATTCAGACACAGAACTTCTCTCTCAGCCTTTACTCCATTTGCCCAACAGTCAGATTTTGCTCATGGCAGCACTTCCAAATAGGCCCAGTACTCTTGAGAAAGAATTGAAAATCATTTCCAGAAAAAAAAAAATCATGGAAATATTCCTTTGTAACACAAAATTAGTTTTTGAATAGTACAAATATTGATATGCGTATGATCGTCTTCTGTAAGCCAGCTGTCTTGAGTGAAGCAAATTAAATTACAAAGTTTTTTAAATTTTATTTCTTTAATATCCTTAAAATCAGGTTGCAAATTGTTATCCCTCCAGTTTACTGTTACCCCTAAAACAGGTAATGCTGTCCTCTTATCAACTTCTCCCAGGATAAATAAAAATTTTAAAAAAATTTTCTTTGGAATGATTTGGATTACAGATAGTGGAGAGTAACTGAGTTACATTACTACGCAATACCAGAAACAAATACCATAAGCCTGCATCTTACTGCAATTTTATGTCAGAATAACTTAATGAAAGGACAAGAAAGATGTCTGGAGAATGTTGCTTTTAAGGGTAAAGGTTTTACTAAAGCATTAGTAAAACTAATGGCAGACATCTTGCATTAGTATAGCTCTGATAAGGGGCTGCCAAAGTCCCAGAAATATTCAGGGTCAGACATTTGTGATTAAAATGGTTATTCCAGTTCATCATCTTACGCAAAAAAATCAGTGAGGAGCCAAGGAAGATACTTTTAAAGGCAAATACCGCTGCAAGCTGCATGGCTGAGAAGGTCCTGCCCACTTACATTGCAAAATGCAGCAGGTTGTCTCTTGGGAAACAAATAATTAAAATTAAAAACTTTTCAGAGTTCACCACAAGAGACAAAATGGTTTCAACTATATTTACTTTCAGTTCTTCAGAATAAAAAGACTGGAAATACAGCTCATTTTTGAGATGAATCAGCTAGTGATAGCAGGGTAGTTCATATAGCTTCATACAGAATTAATGACTGTATATAATTAAATTTTTCCCTAAGCAAACAAAACAGTCAGTATAGCAACTCTATTATTTTATAAATAGTGGTCATTGTGGTTGCTATTAAAAAAAAAAAATCATAATTTACCAACAATTACTGTATCACAGTGTGATAAATAAATTTGCCA
>WEKY01026504.1:0-21398 GCA_013390045.1 Picathartes gymnocephalus
AAAAACTCAACCCGCTACACCCATTGTAAGTTTTTGACCGAATTTCAGAAGAGTTTTTGGTGTGACTTTCTCTTAAAATTGGGTCATAAACTGTCTAGGATATTTCTTTTGGTAAGAACACAAATGCAAAATTCAAAATTTGGTGGAATATGCTGAAAGAAATGAAAAGTCATTATTTACATTTAAGTTTGTGTCTTTTTTGATTCATTTTGTTTTCCCGCATCATTTTTTTTTTCCCAGAAATGTAAGCTAGAGTGTTGCATAAGGCAGTTCTGCAAGGAGAAGAATTAATTTGTGAAGCATTGCCTGCTTAGGAGTTCCAAAGTCACTGCCACCATTCCTGCATTTATCCATGTCTCCATCAGCTGACTGTAGAGTGCCGTTGAGGCTGTAACTTCCATGGCATCTTGACAACAAGAAGGGACTATTTCAAAGATACATTTGAAAACTGTCTCTGAATGTCAGAGTTGCTGAAATATGACAATTTTAATGAATATGACTCATGCAGACTTAGAAAAAGAAACCTATAATGGACAGCTAAGTGAGGGCTTTACGTACATATTTAAAACTGAAACCATACCAGATTGTACTGGTTTATTTTTTTTTAATCTGCCTGCATATAAACTCTTCCTTCTTCTCTTAAAATAATTAAATAGCATCTTATAATTTAGTCACATAATAACCCTTTTGTCATCTGTCCTGTACTGTACAAAATTTGAAATATTTCATGGTTTGATAAGCTTACTTTTTTATTGAATACACTAAAGTGCTTATTTTATCTAATATATTAATCCTTATTGGAATTCTTAATGTTATAAATGAAGGCTAAATCTATAGAAGGTGAGATGGGAGCTTTCATTTCTTTAGATCCATATTTAATTGCTTCTAATCAAGAAAAGAAATTTTCTTCATTACTGGGGTAGACTTCTGCTGCTTCCTTCTGAAAGTTTATGTTTTTCCTGCTCAGAGTTCATCATGTGTTACTCTTTATGTGGAGCAAGAGGTTTAAATCTAAGATAAATGAAGTGAAAATATTTTAGTTTAATAACAGAAATATGGAAAAAATAATTTTTCACAGAATATAAGATTTGAAGATAGATGGGCTGAAGGACTGCACAATTAGGTTCTGTTGAAATTTACTTGATAATAAAGGTAATACATATTTAGTCTTCTTGAAGCCATGGATTCTATAATATGTAGCACTTGATTCTCAGCTCAGTAAATTACATTTTTTGTATCTTATTCTGTATTTTGTTCAAAGTAGGCAGTGAATATTTAAAGTTCTCCATTTGATCATAAAGGCTCCATGAAAAAAGCAAACTGAATAAGGAATTTAACAAATACTTCTGAAAAGAATTTTCTTTCTTCTCCCCAGTGTACGTTTCATGTACTTAAGTTTTATAGCTTTCTTGCTGACACCATTTAAGAGAGTTGCAGTCCAGCAATGTTTTATATGTGTATGCATGCATTGCCAAATATTAAGGTGAGTAGATGCCATTTAATCACAAAAAATTCAAGATACTAATTCAAGTTCTTCCTCAGGTACAGGAAACAAAGTATCTCAGATCTCAGGCAAAATTTTACTAGTAGTTTAATCTGTCCCATGTGTGTGTACAGTCTTCATTGTCTACCTTTGGCTTTTTTCCCATCTCCACTTCTTTGTAAGTCAAAAAAAAAAAGAAGCATTCTGCTACTATTGAAAGTACGAATTGTTAATTGTGTTTGGACAAATCCTAAACCATTAATACTAGCAATTAAAAAAAGAAAAAGAAGAAAAGTATTGCTTTGACCTCTACAAATTAATAAATGTTGATATCAGATTTCCAATGAACCCATTTTTCTTATTTCAAATAACATATGCAGCTGAAAAATCGAAAATATGAATTACATTAATTGCATGGAAATGTTTGTGACAAAATTTTATTCTTGTTATAAGTGATGGGCAGATGTGGATGCTCTCAGGAAAGAGACCTCATGTGGAGACACTGTTGATTTGGTTTTCCAGATGTGCTCCTCTAAGGTGTCTTTCCTGGAGGGCTGACTCCTGTGTTATGCTCAGAGGAGCAGGTTTTGTGTACGGTCCTGATTTAGGCTACAGCGATCAAGTGCAGGACTGCCCAGAAGGTACACCCAGGCAGCACCAGTTTCAACATTAACACACCTTACTACTGCTTTTCCTTTATCTTGACTCTCTTTTTGCCACCTCCCTTTCTATGCCCCAATCTCCTCCTAACTGCCCTCAATTACTTCTTCCCTGTTGATCCCTGTTTTGCTGCATCCGTATCCCAATTGGTTATTTCTGTGACCATTCATTATGTAACCTCAGCCTTGTAGGTCATTGCTGGCGTGGTTACCTTGTCACTGTTTGCCTGTGAGAAACTGATGGTCCCAAGTTACCCCTCCAATTAGCTGTGAAGTTTGGCCATGTCTTGGATGACTCTGCCTCAACCACCTCTGCACCCCACGCCATGCCTCATGGTGCCCTCGGTAATTTGTTTCAGCTTCTCATACTGTTATCTGTCACATCCAGCCATTTCCCATGCTATGCCGTGTCCAGCTCAGTTAACTTTATCTCAGGGCATAGTTATAGCCAGCAGCATAGTCATGGGCTTGCAGCCCTAACAAGATTCTACCCTTTATGTAAGTTCACAGCTTTTTAAAGCCAATCTTCATGTCTATGGACACTTAATTTTATTATACTATTAACTCAGGTAACTAAGGGGACTAAAATGCCAATGATAGAAGCACAAATTTTTATAGCATAGATAGACATAAGTGCCCATCACTTTTGTGCCCCTCTTCCTAACATACTTCTTGTCAGTTGACGTTTCCAGTAACACCACTAATAGTATTGGCATTGAGAGATGTGAAATAACTATTAGAGGCATGTGACTTTGACTCCTTTTCTCGAACACTTTAGCCTTACAAAAAATTTTATTTGCATGCAATTATCATATTTATACATCATCATTATATGTCATGTTTTACTTGTAGCTTATCTCTTTATCAACTTTGACCTCATCTTCCCACTGTAAAAACATACTTTAATATCTGTCATATTAGGACAAAAAAAAAAATCTCTTCTAGACTTTAAGACTTCATTTAAATGATCCTTACAAAGTTTGAACAAGGAAAAAAAGTTAGTTACAAAGCTGTGCCTGAGAAAATTGCAGTCCATTGTATTTACGTTTTCTATATGAGGATTTGTCATCAAGTAGGAGAATGAAAGACTTTACCAATTGAAAAAATAGTCTTCATTTGTGAACACTGCAAACACAATAAAATATTTCATTATGTTAAAATGTTATTAAGAGTAAACTATGATTTAAGAAGTTAATTTAAAAATGCACTCAAAGTCAATTCTGCTTTCAGAGGTATTGATTATTCCTTCAGTGCTCTTCATTTTAGCTATAAAGAAAATTACCACCAATTGCTAGGGTTTGAAATCTTTAAATTATTATCTCTATTTTAGCTGTTTTGCATTTTATTATTTATTTATGGAAGAAAATATAGCTGAAACATACCTATTAGTTATTATAATTTTGTACACTAAACTCCAAATCATATTTGTATATTTTCCAAATGTGGAAATAGCCCATCAGTGGATTTAGTTTTTTGTACAAATAGTCTGGAACTTGACCCTTCTCTGAAAGTTTCTCACAATTAGTCTTTGGGTTTGCTGCTAACAAGCAGAGCAAATGCAAAGACAATAATCTCTTATTCCCCTGTACTGTCTTCCTTTTTCCAATGTAGTTTAGGTTCTAAGGTAGATTTTAAATGATAGTTCTGTGGACACAAGACAGAAATTGATAAGAACATAGGATAGAGTAAGCGTAGGGTCATGCAAGTTGCAAATGAGCTCCAAACTGCACACACTAAAAATCTATTGTGCTCAGATATCACATCTGGTTTTGAAAGCTAAATCTGTGCTTTGCATGATAGTGGTAAGATTTGGCACCATCAGTTGCCTTGCCATTCAAAGTGACATGACAGATATAACACAGTCCCTGTGTCCTCCTCCTTCTTCTCTCCTTCAAGTTACAGCTGCGTAAGATACCTAAAGACACATCTCTTCTAATGATGATTTTTTTAATATAGTTGATATGTTTCATTTATTAATGCCTATTTGTTCGGAATTTTTTTATGTACTGTTTTAGGTATTTCTTGCTATAGTGTATTCAAACCCTGTAGAAGTCTCTTATTTGCCTGTGCATTTTGTTTGTATGTTTACACAACATAAATTCTTAAATGCTGTGTTAGCTCTTAATCAAATGTATTATATGGACAGATAGAAATATGATGTCTGAGTCTCAGATACGCTTGAAAGTTGGATGGCACCGCAGCCACTAAGTTCTCTTGGCAGTGCTTCTTCACTTGTCATTTAATAACCTTTTTATTTGGATTTAAATAGGTGCTAAAAAGAATAACTGGTCAAAAAAGTCAGATAAATTCAATGAAGTTTGTGTCCAACAGAAATTATTGAAGTACTGACCAATCTCATTAGACTTCCATGTCATATTATTCCTCCTTGATAGAAAGCTACCTGGGTGGATAGAAGTCTAACTTGGTAATTTGCCCTGCAGAGCATCATGTGTGGAATAGTTTGGCCCAGTGAAACTGAGAAGTAAAAGTCCAAAATGACTGAAAACCAGTGATGCTACAGAAATGGGCTTGTAAATGATAAGACGAAGAATGGTTGAGAAGGGAAATTAAAACCAAAACAAAATAAAAAATAAGTAAATAAACCCTCCTCCTGCGCTTGATTTGGCAATCGTTATGTTCCATCTGTTGTTCTAAAGGTTTTTTGATCTTCATGCACTTTTTGAGAACAGTATTCTGGCACTATGATGGAAGAAACTGGAAGAAATTAAGGTATCAGAAGACATGACAGAAAAAACCTTTTCATGAAATATGTGTCTTCTCTTAGAGTTGGGCATGAGTTCACTGATAAAGATTTATGGAACCTTTCTTCCTCCTATTTTAATTTAATTTGAAGTGTATGGTTTAATCTACATTAAAAAAATCTATGCAGAAGGTTTTGGAAGTATTTTTCAGGATTTCAATTTTCATTGTAAACAGAGGATAATGGTTTGCAATATGTTACCCTGTCATTTAATAAGATGACCCAGAATCATAAAAAAGCACTGAATTCTGTTTTTTAAATTCTTGTTTGAGCTGCCCAAATATTTATTCTGCTTGTATATAAATTTGAATTAATAACACAACAAATAATAAAAATAATATATTTTTCTGTCATAGAAACATCTCTCATTATGATCCTCAAATATAATTTATCCAGAGCTGTATAACCCATAAAACTCAGGACTGCCTTCTGAGTTCTCTAAGAACTCAAATCTCTTTTCTTGCTCTCATCTAGATAAGTCATATTTGTTAGGTGTCTCTTCTTGGTTTCACCAGACTGCTTGGGCAGATAAAGAATTATTTTTTGTTTGATTTTTGTTTGTTTGTTTACATTTGCAGAAGCAATTACAGCTGTGTACTCCAAAATATGTCAATCCAATTTCATGACAAAAATTAGTTCAATTATGTTAAAAGCAAAAGCTCTTCCCTTGTAGTTCCAAAATTCATTGTTTCATGTAATTACTCTCAATATATTTTGTTTATGAATTGCTTATTTGGAAACAGTAAAAAGAATTATAGAATTGTTATAACAAACATATTTCCAGTATGATTAACATACTCCATTAATAGAAAGAAACAAGGAGTCTAAATTTTGTGTGAAATTAATTTGAGTTTAGTTCTGGAAAGGAATTTAGGCACTTCGTCATATTATTGTGGTTCCTCATTTTTAAGTCTATTTTTCAGAGATGTTCATTGTAGGCCAAAATCCCAGTCATTTTTGGTGGACTATTAGCTTCCTAAACTAATTGATATATTTGAGACTGACTAGAAGACTAGAGTGCTGAATGATGAGCCAGTTGTGAGAAGTATCTGTTCAGTTCCATTACTCTTCAGACAATACCAATCCACGGGGAGGCTGTTTTCTCCATGCATGATTAATAGTTCTTCTTCTGAAGATAAAGAGCACAGCAAGAAGAGTTTTGTTTCCCTTTCAACAGAAGTTTATTAGGATATAGCAGATGTAGATTCAGATTTCCTTCTCTCCTTGCAGTTTTAGACATACTTTTTTTCTGGTGGGTTTGGTTTTGTTTTGGTTTGTTTGTTTGTCATATACCCTGTCCTCTAGTCAATAGATTATTGTGGAATAAAGCTGCAATCTGAAAAGCAAGATTTAAAATATTTCTTTGTCTTGATAAAAAGAGAAAAGTGTGCATAAACTACTGAATGATCTTATCTATCCACATATCAACTAATTCTGTCCTTCGTAGCATCTTAATTAGTTTGGTATAAGAGTTATAAAGATGCAGTTCTCTTCCTGCACATGAAAATGTATTTAATTAGCCAGGTTTACTCTGCAATCCAGATATCAGTGCAGTTTGAGACAAAATATCGTGTGCTTTTGGTAAAAATTCATGTGATTCATTATGTGAGGTGTTTTGTTCTGGTTTATTTACGCATGTGACATAGTTTCTCTCACAATTCTTTTGATTTCAGATAAATCCTTTTGCAGAGCCCTTTCCAGAAAGGATTCTGCTGTGAGAACTAACCCCTTATGTCAATTGAATAGATTTTGGTACACAAAATTAAGTAATTTGAAAATACTTAGCATTTAATAAGCAGATTGGACCCATTTTAGGTCCAATGATTTTTTTCTTAGTGAAGTAACTGGAGTGTGTACTTGACCAATTGTTGAGTTCTAAAATCAGAATAGGCTTATAGTTTATTTAGCTGTGTCTACATAGTAATACCAAAGACATTCTGGGGCAAAATATCTTTTATCTGGTGCCCCTAAATGCAAGATGAGCACTTATAAGGTGTGTACATGACCCTGACAGACTTAAGGTTCTTGATTTTTTGTTGTTGCTGAGTAGAATCAGCAATATAGGAATAGACATTATTTTAATTATTATTTATCGAAAGAGTGGTCAGCACTGCAACACTATTTTAAGATTTCATCTGCAGTTGGATTATAGCTCCAGGCTTTATTTCTGTAATGAAAATAATTAGGGCTATCTTTTCACAATGTGTAAGCTTTTAATTTCCTTTTCAGTGGTATTTTAATTCTTAAAAATTTCTCAGATACTGAAAAGAGTATTTTTTTCCAAATTTTGGATGCTACAGATACATGTTACCAAGATAAATTTTATGTTCATTCCAACATATGAGACAAAATAATATTGATTACCTTTGTTAGATGGAAGTTATTAAATTGTGAAATTATTAACCTCTGACATGAATGAGAGCTAAATGTGAATGCTATATTTCAAAGGGCACTGTAAGTTCACTTGTTGAACTTAATAGCTCATTACCCAAGGAATATTGGGCTAGTTATTCTTGCCAAGAACTACATATAAATGGATACAATATGAAACATGACAAAATTAATACCTAGCATAAATTATTGCTATATTGGAATAATATAAGTGGAGAAGAACACAAGCCCACTATCCCCACAGTAATTCACATTAAATAATACAATGTAATATTCATAAATAATTGGATTTCTAAGTTACAAGAGATTCAAAGAAAACAGGAGCTCTGATAATGATGTTGGCTGACTGTCTTGCTCAATTAAAATGCAGCAATAACTTATCATAAGATTAAAATATGTCATATTAAAATATGACAACTGGTATGTTTTTTCTGGTGGCACTGCTGGTTCTGCAAATGCCATATGTTATTTGAATTTTATACTGTGTTGTCCTTTATTGTGTACTTGTAACCATAAACAGCATTTGTGTGTTATAATTAATCCTGATAAACAAACATCCACATCAGATTATAGTTAGATAATTTTAATTACTTAGATATATTTTCTCTGCATTACAGTGGCAGAGATAAGTCTCTTGTTATGTTCTCATCCATTCACATTTTCTGATATTGAACACACTTCGATGATGCTTCCCAAAATCTGCTGTGGAAATTAGCTACAGTGTGCAGCCATAGAAGTGTTGCTGGCATACAGAATTGACTATTACAAGGTGATACATAGATCCATGTATCCAGGCTGGAAAGTAGCTATGTTTTATGGAAATCTTTTTAAAGTAGTAACTGCATGACTAACTGATAGACCCAGTCTGAAACAAATGCTACCCCTGAAATCTGATTGCAGGCAGGACACAATGGGATACTTTGCAGCCTTAATTTGGGGTTTATAAATTTTGCTTTGCCCAAACACAAAATCTGGATTTGGCATGTAGTGTCAAAAAATATATTTATCCCTTTTTGACTTTAAATCACTAGTATCACTGTGCTTTGCTTGTGTGCAGGCTTGCAGGGAGTCTCATTTTGATTCATTTGCATAACCAGTCTCTTTAACTTCGAAGTTGTGTGCTGAATCCAATGTCTTCCAAATGGCCATATAGAAATCTCAAACCACGATGAACAAAGTTTGCCACCATGTTTGTCCCTCATATACTGTAATAATAAACATTCTCTAAAAAAAATTATCAGTGCAGTACTAGTAGAGTAATCCACAATAATAGTGCAGCAGTTGAAAAGCTGAGAGAAATTAAAAATTTACTTGTTTCAGAATTTCCAATTCATATCAACTTTGAGAGGGTATAGGAGTTATTTTCACCCTTGTAGTGTGTCTTCTGATACATTATTTTTCTTGTTGCATGTAAGCATTGCTTCAAAAGAAAAAACTAAGAGAATTTATCTGCTTCAATCTGCTTCTCTTCATATAATCCCTACGGCTTTTTTCCTGGGAAGCCCTGGATGTTACTTTTACCCTGTTTGTGTGCACTGTGGAGGAAACAAAGCTCTTTGAGAGCCTGGGCTACTCCTCTGACAGCAAAGAAATAACGTAAAATAGAAACAAGGTAACACTTTGTCTCCCAGCAGTTGTTTAAAATTCAAAAATCTTAAGTCTTGCTAGTGGCTTGGAAATAACACTGCAACCGTACTTTTTTTAGGTCTGTGGGATGTACATGCTGGTTTTCTGAAAGGTTCCCAAGGAGGTCACACCAAGGTACTTCTGTGGAAATTCAGAGCTAGGGAGGCCATAGTGAATTCAGATGATCTATTCACAGCACTTTTGAATCATAAGGTTTGTACATACTTTAAAATCAAGATTCAATACATAGTTATGCTTATGCTAGTCTGTAGTAAATGGAACAATATGCCTCATATAACAATTTGAGACCTATTTGCAACATAGCCGTGGTTCATAAAACATGATTCTGCTGGAAGTTGTTGTAGCTGGATAAAAATCAGTAACTCTAAAGAGCCAAAGAACCAGTAGTAGCCAGGTGGAGGACACAACTGTGTGGCGAACTCTACTGTACGTTTGAAGTGTCTGAAACAGCTTCTGCTCGAGATATCTCTTTGATTATATCTATTGAGTTCCAGCTACTTGGAGATTTTTTTTTTGCTTTCATAACTGAATGTCTCTTACTTGTTAGGGTGATACTTTTTTGTATATTCTTTTGAACGGACATAAGATGCAACTTTCTGAGAAATCATAAAAAAAAAAGACAAGAAAAGTTTGAAATTAAGTAAAAAGGGAAGTCATTATTTCTAATGATCCCTTTATTCTGTATAAAACCATACTGACTGGCCTATAAATCAGGCAGATACTCTCTCTCATTACCAGAACTGATATTCTCAGGACATATATATGTATAAATAAATGGTTATCACTTCTTTATATATTCCAACATTATTCACTGAATTATTATTCAGGGAAGCTTATTGGCAAAGTAGTTGGCAAAATGGTTTCCTTCTTTAAGCTCTGACAAAAGCAGTAAAAGGGACGATGTTTTCAGTGAAATATGCAGAAAGTATGCATTTATTATGGTCCATCCAAATACTGACAATTTGATAAAGGAACTGCTTTTATACTCAGTTTTCCAACAATAGAAAGGAATAATAGAAAGTCCCAGCAATTTAAATTCACAGATCCTAATGAGTTTGGTTTTGAGTATATATACATACTTACCTTCTTAGAAATACTAAAATTATAATTATTTATATCAGTATTCTGTTGCTGGAAATGATTGCATGATCAAGAGCACTATAGAATTGAATCCCTTTCTGTTTTACTAATATATTTTTCCAGGCTGTATGTAGTTACGTTGATTTCTGAGCATTTTCAAGTACTCTGCTTTTGTTTAACAGAAGTCTTTCAACTCTTAATGAGTTTTCATATCCTCCTTGATAGTCCTTAGAAACAAATTTCCATTTTTAGGTATAGTGTTCTATTTAATGACAAGTTTGATTTTAATCATTAAGAGCAGATGCAGTTATTACTGAAAATAATAATACATTTTCTTGATAGAATTGCTTCTTATTTTTCCCCTTTATTAATACTAATGGTGTTAATAATGTATTAGTAGTAGAAGACCAAAATTTATTACAATGAAATTTGGAACACTTCCCTATATTTTGTAGGACTATATACAATAAACCTGTATAAGAAATGATGTAGTTTCTAACTGAACCTGTTTTTTGAAAAATGTAATCTTAAAACTCACATTAAATAAAAATTATTTTCTTTTCTTCATATTTCCTTATCATTATTTCAACCTTGTTCCTCTTATACATTATTTCTATAAAATAATTAGTGACTAAGAAAGGAATGTATCTCTGAGGCTGTCAAAAACTAGATTAACTTCTCCTTGGTGAAAGTATCTAGTTTTCTATACCTCTAAAAGCTGCAAAGTTTCATGAATTTGTTTGTATTTCTTGAGTTTGTTGTATTTCTTTTCTTTTAATTTATGATAATAAATGTAATATGTAAATTTCCCCCCTCTGCTTTTATTTATCCTTTTAGAGTGCTTACATTTAAAATTAATCCTCTGCATTATTGTGTTATATTTGCATACCACTTACCTGATTTTAGAAGATGCAATCCCCATTGATTTAGAGTCGATTTGTGAAATAAAGACCTCTTTTTACTCGTCTTTTTACAGTAATTTATGTTTTAAAATGTAAGAATGTATAATTATTTTAAGGGGACATATGCCATCTTTGGAACAAAAGATAGAAGGGAATTGGGAAAGCTATACTATTATATTATGCCTGGATGTATTTTCTTCTGTGATTCTATCAGATATTCTTGCTACAGTTTGCTACACTCAATGATCTTAATTTCTAACTTAAAGGGTTCTATGAGCGTATGATTGTATATGAATCCTTATGGATATGTGTGTATATGTATGTATACTTTAAAACATTATAAGAGCATGTCATTAGTGGTGAATTTTTAACTAGTTTTCAATCTTAGTATTTGTCTGGAATTGCTTGATTCTTTTTAAGTAAGACTTTTGCTTTAGCAGTAAAATTTGTGAAATAGTGACTGAGAAGCATAGGTACTCAAATCTCTGCTTATCTCTAGGAATTGTTTGTTCTCAAGTGGTAAAAGGATGAGTGATAAGAATGACAGTTCTATAGGACTAGACAGGCTAGTAAGACTGGGGTCCTTATTCCAGAACTTTTAGAGGGCCGAGCTTTAAATATGTGACAGCTGTCTGTATGGCTCCAGGGTGCAGTCATTTAGAATTTACATAAGCATTGTAAATTTTGCAGTAAATGAGCTTCCATACTGATACTCCAGAAATGGTCTTCATTTTTAATGAAATTGAGTGTTGAAAATTTGCCATAGAAATACAGTTGAATTTGAATACTTAAATGGCACTGGAAAAATAAACCAATTAATAAAATCTCAGAATATTTTTTCTAAATTGTTTCAGTAAAATTTCATACTATATATAATTTAGCAAAAGAAGTTGAAAAATAAAAATCAAGGAGGAAAAGATTTAAGGCCTTTTTTTATTCTCTGATATGTCCTGCAAGTTGTTCTTCTTGCTTCTCAGAAAACACCATAAAATTTGTCTGGAATTAATTTAAATTCTTTATTATAATTAGCAAAATGCAGGAGGGGGACAGAAATTGTCCTCTTTTCTGCATAAAAGAGATATACACGTTTAATTTCCATTGTCCGTGATCAAGAATGGAATCAAAATAATTATTTCAATTTAATGATTTCCTCCAAATTTCAGAGCTGCTCTCATTTAAAATCAATAATAATGTTTCCAGGTTAACACTGTACTCATTTAATATATGGAGTCCCTAAGGGTAGGGGACATTTACATGGCAGCTCTTGAGTGATTTCACTTGCTAATTCTGCCAATAAAATCAGATGATCTCCCAAATGGGGAGAACTAATTAAAAATTAGATGTCTTCCTGACTTTTTCACTTAGAGTAAAACCCCAGAACTAGAACATCACAGTCATTCTGTAGGGAGGATTTGTCAAATCTCTTTTCTTTAGGGCTGGTGAGCTTCTGAAAATGTAAAATTAACATATTGAATTCATAGTTTAAATCCCCGTGGTATAAGTAAGGGTTTTACACAACGATGAAGAAAATTCCATGTGCTCATGTGTCTTAAGACTCTCTAGGAAACAGGTGAGTCAGAAAGGCAGAAAGCAGAGAGAAAAACATTGTAAAACTGCTTCACATAGAGCACTTCAGTTTTTCTTTACTAAATAGACATCTTTATGCAATACATATGAAGCTGCATCTGACAGTAAGGGTTTCTTAAACTTTTTGACAGGTGTAGAAAATTTGCTGACTGTTTAATTGGCTTTATACATAATCTCCACAGAAGGTGGCCTCCAATACTAAGAAAGCACTTTATATTTCATGGTTTTGTTCACTATCATGGCCTCAAGCTAATTCATACATAAACTCCCAGCTGGAATCTAAATAAATGTAAAAAGAATCTGTCAGCCATTTACAGTTTCTCTAAGCCAAACATCAATAAGTAAAGACAGCTATCATGACAGAAACAGAACAAAATCAACCATTAGGAGCAAGAAAGGACACTTTTGAGAATTTTACATTCTGCTTGCTTTGTTTTCAGTTTATTTGAGTGTTGTTCACAAAATTATAAGGAAGAAATCCATAAAAAAGGTGATTATGCATACTAAAACAGAAACATACCAAGAATCTATTTAGTAGTTATGCTCCAATCAAATCCTAACAAGAATTTTTTCCTTTTCCTTTTTTTAGTGTCTTACTTATAAAATACATATATCTATAAACCACCTAATATGCTTTAAAAGTTAAAAAATGTCATTTAGCACTGCATTTGTCCAGCTCAATCTTATCCCTGAAAAACACGTAAGACATCTCTCTCAAGTATTTGCAAAATAGTGATACCAGTAACCTTAACAAAATACAACCTTCTGTCCTGGCTTTAGCACTGGCTGCTAATAATTTGCTCTAAAGCACCTTTTTGGACTGACTCAAAAAGTGAAAATTTGTTACTTTAAGGAAAGTTATGTGTTTGGA
Source organism: Picathartes gymnocephalus (assembly GCA_013390045.1). NCBI lineage: Eukaryota > Metazoa > Chordata > Aves > Passeriformes > Picathartidae > Picathartes > Picathartes gymnocephalus. Next base: position 13,382 of record WEKY01026504.1, read on the forward strand.
AGAAAAAGGGAAAAAAAACCACAACCCAATCCTTCCTTTTGAGATCAGGAAATTTACAAGTGAATAAAAACAGTAAACCTGCCTACAAGGAAAAAGTCAGTATTTCACACACAGCAGAAACAGTGAAAATCATCATCCACTAAGAAGGTCTTAAATCTTAGCAGCAAAGTATGAGACTGAGTTCTGAAAAAGGTGAGGAGGGAATGAGAAAAGAGAGGAAGATCTGCTGTTATATGTTCATGTATTGGACCTAAGTGGCAGGTTTGGGTAGCTGGGTGCTCTGAAAGGAGGGAATCCTGAGGGTTCAGTTGATGCTGCTGTAAATATCCCATCGCTCCCCAAACTGCAGCCAGGTAGGGGAGCCCCATCTGCTCTGGCTCATGTGTGTTTAGGAAAGAGGGAGAGCCACGAGGCACAGCAGGCACACTGGGGAGAAACACTTCGGGAGATGTATGTGAAGAGGTATATAAGGAAAGGTGCTGTGGAGAGGCAGCTGGGGAGGCACATGGGGATAGAGTCTTGTGTGGACAGGTGGGACTGGGTGCTTGCAGAGACGTGTGTGGAGGCTGTGCAAGGTGCTGGTGCTGGAGACACACAGAAAGACAGGCACTGGTGAGGGAAGAGAGATTCCTGGGGTGCACAAGAAGAGGGCCCAACACAGGACTGATGGGAATGCAGGAAAAGGCACAGAGGTGACACCCACAGGAGCCCACATCCCAGTTCCCTGATCACACACCACACAGCTGTGACGGCTGCTTTGACCCATCTCAGCTTCCTCCTGCTCCACCTCTTGTGACAGCAACATTATGTGACTTTTTAAAGTGCACATGTGTCTGAGATTAAAGTGGTTTTCATCTGCCAATGTCATCTCAAGCAGTGAAGTTCAGGAGATTTGATTCCATAACTCTATTGACACTATGGCTTTTTATTACCAGATAGAATGTAATCAACACCTTCATCAGTGTTTTATAACACCCAAAAGGACGGAAAAACCCAACCCAATCCAAAACACATACTGGTGCAGATTCAATAATCCAGTCATTATTTGCAAAGGGATTTTTTTGAGCAACCCTATCAGTATGAAATTCTGTCTGTTCAGATCTGGAAATCAAAGAACATTCTGTCTGGAAAGTAGCATGCAAAGGAAAAAGTCTGATGAACCATATTAACAAATTACAAATTTCTTTCACTCCAAAACACATCTTGAACAAAACACATCTCAAAATGGCATTCAAAGTTACTCTTAGAATAACAAAATGCAAAATAATTAATATATTCTATCCAACTGCAGTATTTTAATATGAATCATTACAGGGGAGATGATTAATATTTCTTTTGACACTAGTCCATAGCTAAAGGCATGCCAGTGTAACCCAGAAAAAATTAAGAGTTACATGTCTTCTTTAATTTACTGCTGTCCTATGTATCTGAAGTACTTGATTCTATGGGCTCTTTTATGCTACATAATCTTTTACAGAACTTTCATTTGACTTAAGTGGTAACAGAATGGATGTAAAACCAGTGTACCTTACCTAAAATATTTTCCTAGAAAATAGATTTTTTTAATTTTTAAAAATGTAATTATACATAAAAACCCAATAACTACATTATTCATTATTTAAAAAAATAATCATATATTATGGAAGAACTGCATCTTGGTTTTATACATTAATATTTGAAATAATGTAAATCCATTTGCCATCTTTATTCAAAAACAGCTGAAAGCATTTACCAACATTTCACAAAAAATATTTAGTTAAAGAGAATTCATATTATTCTAAAGTTCTTATGAGTATTTGGTGAAACAATTTATAAGATTTACAAAAATAAAATTAATACCTTCAAAACTGTTATTTTACTCCAGTGAAAACTCCAGTTCTAGAGCATTCTTAACATTTTAAATTTATTTCAGGAAGTGCTAAGGACATGACTACCATAAAAAACATAAAATGTTTTTTGAAAATTTGAAAAGTGATAATAGCAACAAATGGATGCCCACTCATCCATTTTTAAACATTTAATATCTTGACTTTTCTGAAATAACTTTTTAACACAGGCCACAGGCTGAATAACAGTACATAAGGATGTTTCTTCTTTATCAGTTAGGTGTTAAAAGAGTCTGCCTGCAAAACAGATTTTATTTGCCAGCTCTCAGCTATTCCATATCAGACACTATCATGGACTGCTGCTTTGCCCCATAAAAAGGGAAGTGGAATGGATATCAAGGCAGCAGTCAGGATACTGTGTTCTTTAAACATGCTGTAGTGTGTTTATCCTAGCAGGGTTATTCTTGTAAGGGACTTGCTGCTTGATCTTGGGTTTATCAGATCCATTAGGAAGGATTCCACTTAATCTATTCTGTGTAAACTTCCAAGTCTGTATGAATAAAAACAGAGATTAATTCAAATGTGACTTTTTGACTCATGCTCTGTAGCTCGTAATTGTAAAATTAGTGGAGGAAGTGACTTAGCATCATAGTTCTGTATCCTCAGGCAGAGCAATGAAATAAATGAATGGAAGCCATATACTTCTTAGAAATGCTATCTAACAGATGTAACACTGGGAGAAACAGTGTGGGACTTGAAAAGAGAGTAAGGTTAGATTTAGGGAAGATACTATTTCTAATAATGTTAGACTTCTTATATTTATTAAAGTTTATTATTTCTCTATTTTTTCACATTAATAAAATAGAAAAATACCAGTCAATGCTTCTGTTTTTTCTGAACTCTTTCTACCCTTATTTCTTGGGAGATATCATTAATACGTAATAAGACCTGAATATAATATAAGGGAACTTCCAAAATACAGTAATATAAATGGAACAAAAATTGGTGGGGTCATGTGTAGAGGAACTTAATAGAGTGAGTTTTTGCTAGATTAACTGAAAGTTAATCAGTAGAATATTACTTCCGTGACCATTACTATACTCTGCCAAATTAATACAGATGTGGAAAAGATGAAGGGAAAGCGTAAAGAGTGCCCTGCTACTCCCCGTAGATACCAGAATTATTATAGAAAGGCTTAGAAAAGAGAACAGAACAGAATACCCTGTTTCAGTTGAAAGGTCTCTACAACAGTCATCCAGTCCAACTCCCGGACTACTACTACTGAACAAAAGTTATTAAGAGCACTGTTTAAGTTGTTCTTAAACACTCCTGGGGTATTGACCACCTCTCTAGGAAGCCTGTCCCAGTGTTTGACCACCTTCTTGGTAAAGTGGTGTTTCCTATCATTAGATACCAAGGAGAAGAGCTCAGCACCTCCCTCTCCCTCTCCTCAGGAAGCTGTACAGAGCAGTGAGGTCACCCCACAGCATCCTTTTCTGTGAACTATACAAAGAAAGTTCTCAGCTGCTCCTCAGAGGAAATTCCTTCCAGCTCGTCTGGATGCATTGGACTGCCTTAACACAGTGTGGTCCAGAACCGCACACAGCACTCCAGGGTGAGGCCACAGCAACACTGAATACAGGATGATGGATAACCACCTCTTTTAACTGGCTGGATATGCTTTGCCTGATGCACACCATGATGCATTTTGTCATCTTGGCTGCCAGGGCACGCTGCTGGCTCCTATTGAGCCTGCTGTCAATTGGCCCCCCAGATCCCTTTATGCAGGGTTGCCTTCCAGCCAATCTTCTCCCAATGCACACTTGTGCCCAGAGAAAGATGACTTGACTGATTAGGAGACTATAGAAGTTATGTTTAGGAGTAGCAGCCACAAGGGCTACTAGCACTGCTAAAACAGATCAAATGAAGCTTGAAAAGACAGTACAAAAAGGTAGAGCGTAAAAATAAGAGTTATTAAATGTAGGGGATTGATGCAGCGCTTTTTATTGGTTAATTGTATTTTGGTTTGTTCCATGTACCCTTGTTTGGACCCTGTATGCTCTCCCTGTCAATTATCTGTCCCCTCCCCTGGTCGAGCAAGAGAATCCCTCTCTCTCCCCTGTCATTCTCCTTTCACCCCCGCCCCAAGTTCTAGAAAGGTCTCTGTCATTTTGCTATGCATTGGCCTTCACAGGTGTAACCCCATTCCCCTGTTCTCCCGTTTGCTGTGTAACCTGTCCCTCACCCCTGGACCACACCCTTGGGCTTTCCCAATTGGTCATGTTTGTGCCTCCACCCCTGGGGTCTGAGGGGTAGAAAACCCCCTGTTACCTGTGTTTCGGGGTCTCTCGGAGCAGAGCATGGGAGGCTCGATCCTTCTATGTGAAACTCCTGGTGGCCTGACTCAGTTAATCTCTCCCCATCAGCTAAATAAATCTTGGTTGGTATGCAGAGCTACTGGGCCCTCCCTGCTTGGCTTCTCCTCGCGGTGGTCACCTGCTCTTCACGCTGCTATCGGCTCTGCGCTCTGTGACTGCGATCGGGTTCTGGGGATCAGAGAAGGTCCCCAGAGAGATTGCCTTCAACCGGCGCAGTCACAGCACCCTGGGCAGCAGAGCAATTAGCGACTGGGGATAAATTGTGGTGCAAGAAAAATGGGCATGAAATGAATAAAGTTAACATCTAAATTTGAACTTTCAGATAGCAGAATTGCTGAGGCGAAAGATGGTCTATTTTATGTTGGTGCTTGTTTCAGTGTGAAAAGATCATCTTGAGTGCCTTCACATGGCACATACAGGACAAATAGTTGATCGCACCAAGGCAGCATGGCTTTATGAAAGGCAGATCCTGACTGACCAACCTGATGTCCTTCTCTGACAAGGTGACCAATAGCCATGTGGTAGCCAAGGGCTGTCTGGAGACAGTGACCCAGGCCTCTTGTTGGTATGCAGATATGGCTATAAGTCAATAATTACTCCATAAATAGTGGACAGCTCAGGACCCATTGAGCTTTCCCACACAACCATGGGCTGCACACCAGGATCTCCTTTAGTAAGGATGCCTCTCAAGGTTACTCCATGAGGCTGAGAGATTTCTTGCCACAACAAATCCTTGTTAAGAGATTAATAGCATGACAAACTTTGAGGTCTTATCTGAGTTTCATACAGGAATGATTTTGCACATCTAATCCTTTAGACATAAGCCATTGAACAAGTTAGGGACTAGGATTGGATCCAGCCATACCTAGATCACTCTCTGAGAAGGAATTTAAAAAGCAAAGGGTTCCTTCCAAAACCTCATGAGTTATTGAGAGGGTCTTGCTGATAGTTTTACCTGACCCTATGTAGTAAATAATCAAATGTACCTTGTCATCAAATCTCGTTAAACTTCTATCTCATTTACCATTAAAGTTGTTCAACTAACTGTTTTATATCAATAAAGTATATTGCTGCTTTGGTGTTATGAGTGAAGTTTATCACTCCATCTGTGAGAGCCCCTCACAACAAGAAAGGCACTGAGGTGCCAAAGCATGTCCAGAGAAGGGCAACAGAGCTGGTGAAGTGGCTGGAGCGAAATGAGGTGCGTCTAAAGGAACTTCAGTTGTTTCACCTGAAGAAAATGAGATACAGGGGCACCTTATTGCCCTCTACAGCTACCTAGGAGGAGAATCTAGTGAGGTGGGGATTGGTCTTTTCTCCTAAATAACAAGCAATAACAAGATGCAATTACCTCAAGTTAGATTAGGGAAAATTCAAATTGAATACTAGGAAATATTTCTTCACTAGACATATTTTCAAGCATTGAAACAGGATGACCAGGGAAGTGGTTGAGTCACCAGCCCTGGAGGTATGTAAAAGGTATGTAGCTATGGTGCTTGGGGACGTAATTTATTGGTGGACTTGGCAGTCCTGTTAAGCGGTTGGACTTTGATCTTAAAGAGCTTTTCCACCTAAAGGATTCTATGATTCTATGTTCAGAACTGCACTTAGATACCGTAAGACAACTGAAACTAATAATTTATTGCTGATAAAATCTTTATGCTTTTTTTCACTGACAGAAAGAAAAGACCAGATAAAGTGGAAATCAATCACTCCAAAAATCTAAAGCACAAACAAAAAACCAAAACAACCCAAAACAGACAAAATGAAGTTTAGCTTTGTATTTTGCTTGTATTTTTTATCTGAATGGTGAAACAAGTCTGCCAATCGTAGAGATATAAATATGAAATTTCTCATGAAGGATAGGGTTACATCATAACAAACAGAGAGTTTGTGTTATTTGAATCTCTTATTTCAGAAGTTCAATTCTATTCTTACTCTATGGGCTAAAATAAAGGAGATAAAAAGAAATCAATAGACTAGGAAGGCAATACACATTCTGCTATTTGATACCTGCATGCAACTTTGGTAGAAAAGTTTGGGAGGAAATTTGGCTCTCCTACATGATTACTATTTGGTTTTGTATTTCCATGTGGGCTTTATTTGCACAACTGTATAACAGGCTTAGTAATACAGCACACCAGTAACCTTAGATAATTCATACATAATTGAAATCTTACCCTAAAATATTGTTTGTAACAAGCTCATCTCAGTGTACTTCAGAATATGAATTATGGATATCATTAGTTATATTACCAACAGTTTATATTTTAAAAGTTGAAATAACTTGTTCTCGTGTGTCATACATTCATGGGATACTTTATTGGCTTACTTAATACTTCATAGAATTTACATTAAAAATTAGTTCATTTTTAAAACAATAAGATAAAAAAATTGTCTAGTAAAAAATAAAATAGATGGCTAAAAAGTATAAGTCCCTCATCTCAGAAAGAATGGTAAAAATAAGGGAAAATAAAAGAATGTTCACTATAAAACATCAGCAAATACAAGTATAAATAAATAGTTATGTCAGTTAACAACAAATAAACCTAAACAAAAAATGGACAAAAGTACCTTAAGCTATTCAGGTAAGATTCTTTTTTTTTTTACCTAGAAGCAGACCTGTAAAAATTTACATGGCTCAAATAAAAGAGAAGTTTGGGGGTTATACCAAGAGATAGTTAGCATCTTACTGATTGCATGCCAGGCTTTCTCCAGTGATTTTTCCTTAGTACCCAGTGCTGACTCTGATAATGTACTTTATCAGAGAACACTTTGCAGCAGTACTTAAGTATTCCACAGAAAAGGAATAGAGAAAGACAAAAGAGAGAAAGAAAAAAAAAAAAGAGAGAGAAAAAAAGAAAGAAACAAAAGTAAAGGAAGAAAATGAAAAAGAAAAAAAAATTAAAATTACTTAATATTGAGATCCTTGCATTGAGTAACACTACATGGGACATCTCAAACAATATGGTCAGTGACTGTGCATTAGTTGCCCCTGCAGCCTCACCTGTGTCCTCCAGCAATGCCTCCACCCCTGCTCTGCTTGCTTAGATCAGGTGCTGTGGAACTGGCCCTGTCTGTGACTGCCCACAGCCTATGCCAGGGTCACCCAGGGCTCCAGCTGAGCTCAGGGAGCAGCCCTGCTCTTTGCTGCTCCCTGACATACATGACCAGGATGTGTGCGATCCAATCCTTTAATGACATGTAAAACATCTCCTACTTATCCTCGGTATGCACAACAGATTGTCACACGTGACCATTTCTGTGTCTGCTCCAACACTTTATAGTGACTGTTTACAGGGTTCTTATTTACTCAAAGGTTGGTCAGTTCTGCACAGGAACAATTTGGAGCTTCTGAAAAGGTCAGGTTTTTCACCCAAGATGTTAGTCAATACTTTGCACTTACAGACTGGTGCAGATGACATATTTAACCTGAGAAAATCTTAGGGAGAGTTTGAAATTCTGAACTGGAGAGGTCCTCTTCAAATTAGTCAAAGGCTTTGTTGGGAAGATGACTAAGATTTCAGTCAATAGACTTCTCTTCAGTAAGTCCATTATCTCAACTAAGCAAATAGCTTCACAGGGAATTTCTGGACCACCCCAAGAACTAATGACTTAAGTGCATTGGGCGTGCACTAAAGCTCAGAACTCATACCCTGTTATTCAGCAATTATAGTTGAAGAACAAATTTGAGTCTAACTTGCAAATTATATTTCATACCTTTTCACAAACAAGAAAGAAACTAACAAATGAAGTCTTAAGATGTTATCATCTGAATATATCATATATATATATATATATATATATATATAT
>WEKY01026504.1:21469-47336 GCA_013390045.1 Picathartes gymnocephalus
TATATATATAACGGAATATATCTCCTCACTGTAGCTGAAAATAAGATTGGATATACTGAAAAATAAGACAGGAGAAACACCTACCTGCCTTGAGGCTTCCAGCTCTGCAAGAACAAGACTTGCTTTGACCAAAAGCTGAAATAACATTCTATTGAGAACAATCCCCTCAAATAAATCTCCTGGTTCCCTATTGCAGGGCATTCTTGGTCATCCTCATTAACATAAAACTTGACATAAAATTACACTAATATAATTTGTAGTTGTCCGTCTTAAAAAAAGACCCCTAAGCCCTGAAATCCATTGAGTTATTACCACCTCTCCAGATTTACAATGGCAATATGTACAGTAATGGTTTTGTTTTAAACAGAAATCATTTAAAGTACATTATTCAGCAACATGAATTTAATAATATAAATATTTAAAGATGGGCATTTATTATAGGTATGAGTTAATGAGCATAGTATCATTAAGGAGCCTTTGTTTAATTACATATTTAGATGCTAGACAATATCTTGCTTCCCAACTGAACTGAAACATATACACGCACTTTTAATTTTAGACTTAGAATCACTTCTCCCAATAGATTAGTTTTAAATGTCAGTGTTCCAGACTCTAGCCAAATGCAGCAAATGAAAATGTGATAATAAGAGATGTGATGGCTGTACAGCATCTATAATGCATTAATTGACATCACCTTATAACTTTTCTTACATGCAATATCTAAGTAGGACTCAGAGACTTTGTAGTTCCTCTCAGTTGCTAATTGTTAAACTCATAATGATTATATTCCCTGTTATTTTTTTCCCATGATACTTTTCCTTGAAGATTTCATAGTACATCAAGCATATTTCTGTGATCCTGTAAAGTACTCTTCTCATATTCATTGTAGGAAATTTGAGAGACACTGCAGGGTGATCCTTCAGCTCACAATGACCACTCCTACTTCCACATTAGTTTCTGTTGGGATATGATTCAGTTGCTTAAAAATAGAGATCTCAGTTTAGGCTAGTGCTTTTTCAAAACTACATTTAATCATGAGATAGCTGCCTAAAGCCAGACATCCTGCTTCCCTATTTACACAATGGAAGATATTATGGATAGACAGCCTTCAGCTGGAGCTATTCAGGTGACTCAGCTTTATCAAGATGACAATACAACAGCATGAAGGAAAAGTGCTGCAGGGCCTCACACTAAAACCTCCTCCTCCTACCCATTCTCTCCACAATTCTGCTCAGTCTTGCTCCTTCAAATTCATCATTGCCCTGCTTTGCAAAAACCACAAGCCTTGGAGGTTTATTTTTCCTTCTCTGCTAGCAAGACCTCTTTCCCCTAACAGCAGATGAACTATCTAGAAAGTAGATTTAGTTTTCATGGACAAAAAGCTGTCACCTCTTTAAGACAATTCTGAGAGGAGAGTCACAGCTTCTAGTCTTACAGAAGCAGAAAGTTTGCAAAACGCAGCACACCTGACACCATGGTTCCCATCTGTCACAGACAAAACCAATTAGTCAGATCATGCAGATATCACATATGTTCAGCCAATAAATATTGCAGTTACTATATGTAGTGCAGTGTGGTTGATGATTTACATTCTTAACTTCTTGCTCTAAGAGCCCACAGATGCTGGCAGCTGAAAATTGCTCTGTGACTGAGCAGCATGTAGGAGGGTAGTGTTTTCCCACTTTGCCCTGTAAGGTGGAAGAAGACCTATAATATAAGACACCTACAGGAGGAGATGGGCTAGCTAGGGATAGATGGGATTGTCAAAGAAAAACATATAAAGGATATTCTGAGTGGGCCTGGGAAGATATACAGACACAGTTTCCTCTTTCTTCATTGTCATCACATCGTATACAGGATAAGGATATAGAAGTCAGAAGTACTGCATGCAATAAATGCCTTCACTGAGAGCACATATGGCAAAAATTCAGTATGACAGATTTCTACAAGGACACAGTCTCTCACAGACCTGACTGCAATGCCTGACCTTTCCTGTAGTAGTGTCAGCATTCATCTGACTAGGTAAACTGTTCAAGTTCCATGGATAATCAGTAATATGGACCAAGCTCCCAGTGGCACATCATTGTGGATAGCTGCCCACAAGCCACAAGAAGCCAGCACTGATTCATCCAGCCTAAGCAGGAAGTGTTTTTTTCAGGTGGTCAACACCATAAATCCTTCATCATCAGCCCAAGTTTACATGAGTTCACTTTCTTTTGCGACAAAACCAGTCAAAATATATAGTAACACAAGTTACGGGTTTATTTAAATAGACAGAGAAGTAGAAGTCAGAGGCTCAGATACAAGACTAAGAAATCAAACTGTCACTGAAGTAAATCCCAATTTATGCTTTTTCTTTCAGCAGCTATTAGTAATTGAGTCCGTATCCCTCCAACATGTGGAATACCTAAGGAATAAAAAAAATAAAAAGGGTTTATGAGAGATTTAATACTTCTATAGCTTTTATCCTCCTGCTTACAATCCTTTCCACACCATTAGTCTAAGTTTTTGGAGTCTGATAGTTGAAGAGTATTGTGTCTTTTTCTGATCACTGCCTTCAGTTGCCAAATTCAGTCTTGTCCAATATAAAAAAGGAGAAATTTTCAAATTAAATTTCCTTATGCTGTTAGTGAGTACACTGAAAGGACATCTGAGATAACAACAATGAGAGTCACGTACTGAGAGGGAAGTGTTTGAAGCTAGATGGGAGATCTCTGTGGTTTATAACTTTTCATTCAAGGATCCATTCCCATGCCTGTAAAAAACTGTACTTCAAACCATTAAGACTCTAGTTGAATGCATAAGGGAACTACACATGGCTTTTATCAAAAGGCAGTCAAAGAGAGGTACAAAATTTTTAATTTTTTTGGAAGCAGCTCTTTTTAAACTGTCTTGGGTATGTTACTTCTGTTGTTTCTGTTTCTAGACTCCAGATTAAGTAGACATAAACATAAAGAGATAGTTTTGATAATATTCTATGGCACAATAGAGTATTTATATCCAGACATATATGCTTGAAGAAAATTATGCAAGATTTTCCACAGATTCAGCCTTTGATATAATTATTCAAGTTAAAACAAGTTAAAAGTGTCTTTAATTTCAAACCTCTGGTAAATACCTGAGTCTTATGTTGTAGAGCAGTTCCAGTTTCCAGAACTGCACAACTCTTCATTTATGGTACTTGTACCAATGAGAAAAAAAAGCTGGACAGCATTAAAAATTAGTCCATTATTATCTCTCAAAAATTTCCTTTCTAGAAAAGTAATAACTAAAAAGTCCAGGAAGTTTGAGGGAAGAGTGGATGAATTTTTACATTTAGAACCTTCAGTCTACAACTGTCATTGATGCCTGATCAGTTTGACCTGGAACAGAGGCTAGACAAAATTAGAGGAATAAAGTAGGTATTTATTGAAAGGCCTTCAAAGGCCACACCTTGGCAATACAAAGGCCTGGCTGTAGCCCTGCCAGGATGAGCCTCAAGATGGACGCAAAAAGGGGTTTTGGTCATGGGGTTTCACACATAATTTTATAAGGTAGGGTCCATTTGCATATTGAGTTTAACTGTCCAATTAATAACTTTGAATTATGAAGTTCCTTCCTCCTTGCTTGTTTTCCTCTTTTTTACGTTGTTTATTCTTTTGTGCCTGAGGTTCAGAACAATTGTCCGTGAATCTTGGGCTGAAGAGAATTGTTGTGTCTAACTGCCCTGTAAAGAGAACTTAGTAACACTTAGTATGAAGCTAAAGCAGAACAGAAAAAGAAAAACTTAAAACCTAAGGCATCATTATGACACAAATCCATTTTGGTTTTTTTTGGTTTTTTTTGGTTTTTTTTAATTCATTCCTGGCATTATCTTAAGCTGCAGAGGTGCACAGACCACCATGGCATCTTTGCTCTTCTACAAATAATCAGTGAATAATTGAACAGGCATGAAAAATTCACCAAAAAAAGTTTAATAAAGGGATCCCTTTACATGCAGATTTTTCTTTCAGATATCTCTCCCATTACTTATCTGTTTTTCCTTTGTAGAGTCTTTTGCCAATCTGTACGCAGGGATTGATACCAGAGAAAGGTTGCTAAGCAACTTAAAATGAAAATCATATAGTGGACTATGAGGCATTTCTAATGAAGCCTTCTTGAGCCATACCTCTAGTCTTCACACCTCACAAGTAAGCCTGGGATTATGAACTGGTGTAACAGATAGGAAGTGGTTTCCAATTAGTATACCCGGGTGTACAGAGAAGCAGCATGCTAGAAGGAAAGCTATTAATGAGAGCAAGACCACTTAATATTCAAGGGCATCAGACTGTGAAACCACGTAATGACCAGCTAGAGAGGTTTATTGAATGCACAGTCGTGCAAGCTGCCTCATCTTGAAGTTAAGACTTGAAAAGCAAATTAAATGGTAAACAACATCAGTAGTGAAGCCTTTGGTTGCATCTACATTATTAAATAAAGCTGCTGGAAATGCTCCTGGACACAATTTCATATTCTGCTAGTCTGCTGGAATGGTCCCTGAAAAGCTTATGCCAGTCACAGTCTCCTAAAGCATTACTTAGGACAGCTGGGGAGTTAACACTGACAATGGATGACCCCCCCAAAAGGCACTGTGGATGTATTCATGATGTTCTGCAGCATAAGGGACTTTAATAGTTTAATAATATGAATGCAGGTTTTTCCACAGTGTTGCCCTCAGTAATAGACAAAACTCTGATTCATAGTTAATTTTTTAGCATAGGCTGATCTGGTGAGGATTCAGCTGTGCTTTTTCAGCCTTAACAAATTTCTTGATCCCTGGATCCTGGTTCTTTACCCAAATGTTCTGATTTGCATTTTTATACTTTCTTATGTGACCTTCAGAAACTTTTGATCAAAACTAGAATGTGTATTTTTCTGAAAATCATTTTCTGAGTGCAAATGATACATATATGCAGTTTACCAGACTGTCTATATCTGCTGCTTTACAATATAAAAATGGTTATTTGAATAATTCACCACATGAATTTCAATTATTGAAAAAGTCTTATTACTCAGTTATATTATTCTGGGTATTTCCTTCTCTTTGCCATGTTACTTTGGCAATTATGAACATGCACAATGGCTATTGTGTTCCCGTGGTGAGACATCAAATGTGCAGGCTCTTATAATTTTGTCTCTGATTAAATAATACATAATCCCCGCAGGAAACTTGCAAGATGTCTCTCATTGTCACTGCTTCTGTTTAGTTTCCTTACTCTTTTAAATCTTTCCCTGTCTTCTTACTCACACTCTGAGTAACCAGTTTGTGATTTTCCTTCCTATCTGGCTTTACCAATCTTTGTCTGAAATGGATGATTTTTAATTAAGCCATGCAAAGTTAAATAATTATAACAGGAAGAGTGCTAAATTCAAAAACCTAATGTATTTTTGGGGTTTTACTCACTGAAGAGCTAGAAGATGTGTCTCAAAATCTTCCTATGTGAAGAATATCTCGTAAATATCTTGAAAAATATCTGTGTACAGGTATTTTGCACACAATTAATGCTATAGTCACTGCTTTGGCAAATTTTACACAACTGCAACATTGTGTGTTTTGCAGTTTATAGGGAGGGGTTTCTAGGTGTTGAGAGTGGGCTTCGTCTCACCTAACTTTAGACATCCACAATTCATCTAGGTTTCCTAAACAGTCAATAGAAATACAAATACCTGCCCAGAACAGGAGGTGACTTTCATCTTACCATGTGTCTTTAAAGGGGATATCCACATGTGAAACAGGTTATAGTCAGAATTTTGTTCAGTACAGTAAATGAAGTTTAGAGAGTTGATAATTTTATTTTGCAATATTTATCCACAGAGGCTGAAGGGCTCTCCATGCTCCGGTGCCTACCAGTCCTCTCAATTATTCCAATCCTTGAGTTGAATCCTAGCAGAAAAAAGTTTTCTCAAGGTGACCTTTACCAAGAGAATCAATGTTAGGTGGAACAAATCAATTACTTTTCTGTGAATTTAATATAAAAGGACCCTAAAATTTAAATATGTTTACTTAGGTGAGAGAAATCATACTCTTTGTAGATGGCATGAATTGCACAGTATTGACAGCAGAAAGAAGCAAAAAAGCATGCAAATTAATGTGCAATGCAGAGAAAACCAGTGAAAAAAAATTTGCTTTATATTTAAGATGAATCTGAGATATATGTATAGAGTCCTTAATTATGTTTTTCATTCACCTTTAAAATATGAAAGAGGGTAAGATTATGATATAAACAATTAATGGCTTTTAGTATTAGAGTATTTCTTTAGAGACATGTACCCTGTGGATGCACGTTTAGCCACCTATTAGGTTCCCATCAGCAATTTTTCATTTTTAATAGCCTTTAAAGTCTATAATTTAATGCTTTTTGGATAAACTTTTTTTTTTGCTAATATTTGCATGATTTTTTTTTTGTTGTTTTGGAACACTAGCAAAAATTTCCAGAAATGGTCCAATTGACTGCTCTGCCGTTTGTACAATATTATGAAGAATTTATGATGTTGTCTATAGAAGACAAACCCACTAAATAAGAGTATTCTCATTACACTTCTCCACTATTTCTCCCACCATTAATCAAAGAACATTTTGTATGATTTTCAGAAACCCAGAATACACTGATAATTTATCAAACCAGATCAGAATTTTGGGAACAACATGCTCATATGTTTATTTCTGCCATCTTGCTCAAAGGGCAATTATTCCATTGTTAGAATCTAGACTTGAAAAAATAAGTGCATCTCCTCATCTACTATCTAGTTCTTGGTGATTTAATTTGTAATTCTCTGATACCTATTGTTATGGATTTTTGTTTCCAGTATTCTTCAGAAAAGTCAAAATATTTAGAAAAAATTGCCACATTTACAAAGCAATATAAAGAATTCTGCTGTAAATAAATGGTTAGTCCCAAGTATCTAGAAACAAAGAGGTACAATGATTATTTGTTTACATCTGAAAAAGTTGAGAATTTCAATTTCAGTGAGTTTTTCCTTAGTATTCTAGATGATAGTGTTTCCTATGAAAACCAAGGATTCTGAAGCACCATTTTCTTTAGTAGGGTTTCCACCAAATAATATCATATTTAGAGCTACAGAAACAAAAATGCCCAGCTAGTAACTTGTACCTATATTTCAAGGTTGAAACACGCCTTGATGTGAATTAGTTTATTTTTGAAAAAACTGACATTAAAAACGTGTTTTCAGATAATTGTTTCATGTTGCATTCTAGGCACTAACTTCTATAAAACTGTTGTAAATTTTATGTACTTCCCAAATCAAAACCTAGATATCTCCTGATAGGATTAATTAACATTATGAATAATTAATATACCTTGTGTTAGAAACAAAATAAAACAAAGAAAAAAAAAATAAACCCCCTAAAACCTACCAAAAAAAACCCCAAAACACAAAACAAAAAACAAAACTTAAAAACTCAAACTTACGAACAAACTACCAAATGAAATATTTTATTCAGTTGCCACTTTTTTCACTTATTTTCCACAATGTAAGGGTAGCTCTTGGCAGTTTAAGGAGTAGAAAGTATCCAAATCTATTTGAAACCCTATTGCTTCTCAAAATATTTTGGCCTGAATATTGTTTCTAATATGATTTTCTGTACTAAGTAAGTAGCAGCACTTTCTTCTATGAGTTGAAAATATTACTTGAAATATTTCTGTGGTTTTAAGTAACTTAAATTGTGCAAGCTGGTTTGGTTATAGGAATAATGTACTCACATTTATTTATGTGTATATATATATGTGTCTGTACATTGTTTTAGAAATCAGGTCAGTTTTTTTAATTTGTTACAGACGCTTCCTATGCTCCAAATTTCACTACTATCTTTTGGCAATAACTTTTAAAACATATTGCTGAAGAAGCAATCCTCACAATCAATTCCTAACAATTTACTTTTGAAACGTGGAGAACTTAATTTTCACTGTGTCTAAATATCCAAGATTAAATAAACAAATTTTCCCACTGAAAGTCGTTTTTAAAAGGGTAAAATAAGGACATTGTGGAGAACAATATTTATTCCACATGATTCATATTATGTATTGGATATTGTGATAGATTACCTTACTATTTCTGATGAAAAATTTTAGGTTTTTCCAAAGGAAAAGGAAAGAAGGAGGGTGGGAAAACCACTTACCTTTAAGCAATTGATAGGCAAGTCCCTTTAGTCCCTACTTAGTGCCTCTGCAGTCTGTAGCATAAGTTCTCCCTATTCAAAAAGAAAATAGCAGAAATTGAAAGACCTGGAGAAAGTTATTTAAATGGATGTGCCCTTAGTCACTACTTAAACTAAGGTTACAATGAATCTTCCAGCTCAGTAGAGTTCTGTCAGATGAAGACAAAGCGTAGTGAAGTGATGAAGCCCAGCATCTGCTTTGTTCTCTTCAGTTATCAGCCTTTTAATAGATCGTAATTTCTACCTGAATTTATGGTGCATGCTTTGCATAAATGTTGCATATGCTGTAATTTGCATATTTATAATAATGTCTATTTTCTTATTTTGCAAGCTAGAAATTATGGACAGGGCCCCATATATGCTGAACATATTTTTTCACACCAAATTACTTTAAATTATGCTATGGTTTATATGTTTTAGTAGCGTGCAAGTACTAATCCAGAAGGCGTGATAGAAACTTTGATATACTGCTGGTTATTTAAGTGCTTTCTGTGAAAACTGCTGTAGTTAAAATAAGTGCAATGAAAGGTATTTATTTTCCATTTTTTTCTGATAGTATTTATACTTGGCAGAAGCACTGCAATATGACATTGAAAAAATAAACATGACATATTTGCACTATTACCTTTTAATTAAAACCAGCTTGCAATTTCATTTATTGCTCATATAATTTCTATTATGATTGATGTACTGATTTTCAAGAGGGTAAATTTATGATTTGGCCATTCAAAAGTATGTGTCTGTAATTTAAGTGTGTATCTATTATATACCTCTTACAAAGCAAGCCTCTGTTGGACATTTTTATGGGGTTGAGGAATCAATATATATTTATTTCACTGTATTTGTAGTGATTATGCTTCCAATATCAACCTCCAGAAATCAAAAAAATGAACAAACATTCAGGTTCTTTCTTCAGTTGAAATCTGATTGATCAAACTGTGGTTTTACTAATAACACTTAAGAATTTTCTCAGATCATCAAATCAAGCCATTATAAGCTATTCAGTTGGTAATTTTGGAATGGGTTTCTCACCATGTTGTTGCCTTCATTCCACTTCACACAAGGCTCTTGTAAAGCAAATAAGCTTAGGTAAATATCCATAGTAGATTTCCTATCTTATTAGTAGTCAAAATCTCTAGAAACTACTATTATTATTATTATTGTTGTTGTTGTTGTTGTTATATTAAATTTAACTATGTTTGTATAAGAATGATATTTGTAAAAATATAAACACTGATAAAAGAAAAACTATTTTCAAGGTTATATCTACAATTTACCTACACTGGTATACTATACCAGTACTGTATTGGTATTATCAAGATAGAAACCAAATATATTTGTGATAGCTGATATTTGGAAAGCAAGGTGTAGGTTTTAATGTGAGTTTTTTTCATATTTTAATGAGTTCAGGGTTCAATGATTGGAAAAATTAAATGTAGAGAGATTTCCTGAAAAAAAAACCTGTAATAAGAAGCACATGTCATGGATGTCTTCCTGAAAATGATGATCTGTCATTGATGTAATTATTCCTTAGTTGCCATAATACTTAGAAAAAAAAATTGTATGTAAGTAGCCCATGTTAGACTAAATGGTTCACATGAAGATGTAGTTTGGGCAGTTTTTACTGTCAAAAACCTATTGAACAGAAGAAAGAAAATTCCTTTCTTTGAGACTCAAAATCACACATCTCTTTGCAGGGGGAGGAGGTGTGTCTGTGTGTGTGAATGCGAAGCATACTCACCCACACAACAGACCTAATATTTAGTAACCAACATATAGCAAGTGTGGATGTATATGATTTTCTGATCTTTATTTATCTTTTTTTCAAAGATAAATTTGCTTTTAAAGATTTTCTAGTCAGTTGAAAAATCCTTCTATATTTGTGTGAGACTAGAAATCTCCATAAAACTTACTGTGTAAGGGTAATCCTTTGTACGAGATGTCGAATATTTAGAATATTACATTTTCATCTGCATAAATCAATTTCCTTATTTTGGAAATATTTTTGTTATCCAAAGTGGTAACTTTCGATAAGTATTTTCAGAAGGTATGTTCTGTAAAAATTGAGATAATAAACTGTATCACAGAAATACAAAAAAAACCCCTTTGTCGTGGGTTGAAAAAATAATTTTTTACCCATAAGGAATTCTTACTGCTTCCTGCAGGTGTCAGAGAACCAATCAGCTTCTAATTTTAAGATGGACACTCTATTTAGCCACTTAAGAAGCTAAGTATGCCTCTGTGATTCTCTATTTAAGAAAGGAGAAGCCCGGGAATCACTCTCTTGCTTCTGGCTTCTGAACAGGTAGCAGAGGGGCCCATGCGGCCCAGCAGGGCCCGCCAGGCCTGGCCCGGGCCAGGCCAGCAGAGACAGGCCCTGCCTGTTCCATGGGCCCGGCCCGGGCCCGGTCCTCTAGATCGAGCCCTCCCCTGGCCTGGCTGCTGAGATGCTTCAACCTCTGCCTCCTCCCCTCCTCCCGGGGAAAGCATGCAGCAACTCCGGCCACTGCCCAGCAGAGATCAGGTGACCAACAGCTGCACCTGGGAGAGATCACAACTCTCTCAGTGCACAGATGAAACTGAGAGACATCAATCCTCTCTAGAGTAAGAGTGAGGACACGTGAAGAAACCAACATGGAGACCCCAAGGTCAGTGAAGAGTAAAGCCATGGTAATGGACTATAATATATTGGACTATTCCTTATTACTCATGAATGCAATTGAGGGGATGCAATGTTCTAACTACAGCCTGAGCAAATATACCCATGCTGAAGCAAGCAGATAGCGGCAAGTAGCTGTGGTCTAGTGGGGAACCGTACCACAGAGATGAAAATCCCTTGCTCCAGGGATAGGAGAAGCCTTGCTTCCAGAGAGAGAAAACCTTTTGCTTTTCTACCAGAACAGCTCATCCTTAAAATAGTACCCCATGAGACAGAGATGAGCCCTCGAAAGCAGTTGTGGGAAGAACTGTGTGTCAAGGGAAGGGACTTTCACACTGCAAAGAGATTTCCTTTTCCAGGCAGCTCATTTGCTGTGATGTTGGAACCAAGAGAGAACGGTTTTCTTGTGGAAAGGTCTCCATGCCATGGCAGGAGAGACTCCTCTCCCTAACTGACCTGAAGAAAGACTATTTTAGAGGTGGTAAACTGACTGAAAGTCTCAGGTTTTGTCTCTTTACATTGTTGGTGGGGGGAAGAAAAGTGTCTGAAAGTTAATTCTGATTCTTATTATTTTCCTTTTAGTTCTGATAATAAACATGTCTTTATACCTTTTAAGGTTTTGAGACAGCTTTGCATTTCTCCCAATCCTTATCTCACAGCAGAAAATGAGTAAATAAGTTTAGTGGGTGCACTGGTGTTCAGCCAGAGTGCTCAACCCAGTACATTAAATTGGTGTTGTGTGAGAATGGCGAACTGCAACCACTACACCCTTAAAACCACCGATTCCATAATTTTAATTTTGCATTTTTGAATTTTCAATATCTAGCTCTAATTCTCACTTTAAAATCACTTTGAAGTGCTCTGTCTTCACAATTTTGTTATTTATCCATTTTTATGCTTCGAAATGATATTTAGGGAAGAGTCACTTACTGTAACTACTTCACAGTAGAGGAAGGAAGGAAGGAAGAAAGGAAGGAAGGGAAAGAAAGAAAGAAAGAAAGAAAAAGAAATTTCCAAATGATGGAGGTCTTAAAAATTATAAAACTCTTGTATGTATGATATTTAGGTGCCAGGACTGTTACTAGAAATAATAATGCTAAAATTAACATATATGTGAGACCAAAATAGTTAAAGTCATTGGATTGCAGTTTCTCAGAATCAATACTGTCTGTTATTATTTCTATCTTAAAATACTTACTGCTACTGCACAGTATTAATATTCTCGTAGAAAAATAGAATGGTTTAGGTTGGAAGGGACCTTAAACTTCACTTAAATCCAACGTCCATGTCTTTGGCAGGGACACCTTCCACTAGACCATGTTAAGCTCAAAGACCCATTCAACCTGCTTTGACCACTTCCAGGAATGGGTCATCCACAACATGTTCCAAGGTCTCACAACCCTCATGGCAAAGAATTTCTTTCCAATATCCAAACTAAAGATATACTCTTCAGGTTTTAAAGCCATTAACACTTTTCCTATCACTACAAGCCCTTGTGTAGCCCATCTTCCTCCTCCTAGTAGGCTACCTTCAGATACTGGAGGGCTCCTATAACATCTCCCTGCTTTTCCCCAGGCTGAGAAGATGCCTGGAGAAGTGTGGCATTATTGCAGGCCCCCTGTACTGCACTGAGGTCTCAGGCCATTATTCTTATTGGAATTGTTGTGGGATGGTCAGCCACTGTTTATTGTTCTTCATTGTAGTACAGGTAATAAATAGATGATTGCTTTAATAAGGGCACACTTGAAATGACAAGAGCTAAATTTCAGTGAAAAATTAATTTGAGAAAGAATCCTAAACCTGTGGCCAGTTACCCCACCCTGTATATTTATTGTAAATGACCTTCCTTGCAGATGTTATTATCCATGAACCTAAGCCAAATTATGTATACTACTTATATTTGCTTAGTGGAATATGTTATTGTGGTTATAAAACAATACCCTGAACATTAAGAACAATGGGATTATATAATGAAGTAATGAAGTGCTTTGGTTTAAAGTAAAATTCATTTTAAGGATATTAGTTTGGGGGCTAGCACAGCAAAATCTCAGAAATCCAGTGCTACCTTAGTTCTCTGGTTCAGAAACAAGTGAAGAAATTCAGGAGTGTCCTCCTGTGAAAACAGTTTCACAGGATCTTTCTTCACAAAAGTTAACAACCAGCATCAGAAATGTGTGCAAATAAAATACTAGACACTACAAATTTGCCGTCCATGAGTGGTAGGGCAACTCAGACTCATAACAGTGGTTTTGCTGCTGTGCCTGTTAGAATAGACAGAAAAGAATGAAGAAAAATATTTTTTCCAAATAGCTTGTTTCAGTATTGGTACAAAGACTATTTTCTTGCCCTCGGGAGACAGCAAAAACTGTCAACAACTGGAATGCTTCAGAATTGTAAATGATGTGAATCACAAATATTTCTTTTCAAATAAAATTTAAAATGTAAGCCACAACTATAAAACAGATAGAGCTATTTAAAGATGAATGCACTATACATACTAAAATATTGCCAGAGATAACTATTGTGTCCTAAGTCTGTTTAAAAGTCTAGAGTTCCTGGTAAAGAATTTGTACACAACAGAGGTACCTAAATGATATTCTCATTTCAGATTAATTATTATTTTCATTCTCACCACCTCTACCAGTTGATTTCCATAAGTCCTTAGAAAAAAGTAATTTTATTTTTTTAGCTCTGTGAAAAGAAAAAGTACAGTGACAAGAATTATTTTCACTCCCTATTTTCTATAAAGCCTGAACATCAAGCCTTAAGAATTTTATATTGAATTTTATTTCATATAAAACTAAATTTTGAAGGGGGAGGCAGGACAGGGAGAATGGGAACCTCAAGCTGAAGTGTTTAGGCTTCTAATTCCTGTATTGTCTTCTTACTTACCTATGACAATAACTGGAAAGATAGTAGATTAGAGTTAGCAGCTCTTTGACATTTGCACATACTCTTCCTCTATGTGCTAAAAGTCAAGGATGGCTTTCTGGTGTTCCCTCCATGAGCTGCAGCTTCCTTCAAGGCACAACCACCTGCTGTGGCATGGAGTCCTCCATGGGCTGCAGTGTAGGTATCTGTTCCTCCACGGTTCTCCAGGGGCTGCAGGGAGACACCTGCTTCACTACGATGTCCTCCAGGGACTGCAGGGGATTCTGTGTCAACTGGAACACCTCCTCCTCCTTCTTGTCTCACTTTAGTATCAAAGAGCTGCTTCTCATACTTTTTTTTGCCTCACTTGTCACTGCCTGTTCATATGTTTTGCGCTTTTTAAAATATGTTTTCAGAGAGACTGATGGGCTCAGTTGCAAAAATGTGTCTTGCTAGAAAATTACATGCTATACAAAACCACCATTTTTTATAAAAGGATATTGGAAGTACAAGTGTACTGCTAAAGAACTGGAAAATCGACAATGCTTCATTGTAATATGTCTCCACATTTTGCCTCCTTTCTCCTTAAGATCTGGGAGGAATACTTGGCATAAGACATTGTTGTTTCAAGGAAAAGTTTTTTTTAGGATTACAGGGTGTGCATTCAAATTTCTGTTGAGAAAAGGCACTTTGTCTTTTCTGATAAATATCATTACCAAGTATATGCTACAGAGTATCACTAGTGACAAATTCTTACTAACAATAGTAGATCAAAGTCTGGTGAGATAAAGCAATATACTTCCAGAGGCCAGGATAGATTCATAGAATCATAGAATCAGCTGAGTTGAAGGGGCCCATCAGGATCATCGAGTCCAACTCCCAGCCCTGCCCTGGACCATTCTCAAGAATCACACCATGTGCCTTAGAGCGTTGTCCAAATGCTTCTTGAACTCAGTCAGGCTTGATGTTGTGACCACTTCCCTGGGGAACCTCTTCAGGTGCCCAAAAATCCTCTGGATGAAAAGTATTTTTGTGATATCCAACCAAAACCTCCCCTGACTCAGATTCGTGTCATTTCCTTGAGTGCTGTCCTCCTAATCCTCATTTGGATGCTCTCTAATAGCATAATGTTTTTTGGTTTTTTTTTGGTGGCACCCAGAACTGCCCCCAGCACTTGCTGCCACAGAGCAGAGCAGGATAATTCCCTCTGTTGCCCAGCTGGTGATGCTGTGCCTGATGCACCCCAGGACAGGGTAGGCCCTCCTGGCTGCCAGGGCACTGCTGACTCAGATTCAATTTGCCATCGACCAGGATCCCCACGTCCCTTTCTGCAGGGCTTCTCTCCAGCCCGTCATTCCCCAGTCTATACACCCAACCAGGATTGCCCTGTCCCAGGTGCTGAATCCAGCACTTGCCCTTGTTAAACTTCACATGGTTGGTGATTGCCCATCTGTCTTATTTGTCAAGGTCTCTCTGCCGGGCCTCTCTGCCCTCAAGGGAGTTAGTTTATAACTCCTCCCAATTTAGTGTCTTTGGCAAACTTACTTAATATTCCTTCAAGTCCTGTGTCCAGATTGTTAAAGAGGATGTTGAAGAGAACTGGCCCAAGGATGATCCTGTCTAGCCTCTGAAATTAGCGCTTCATACTTATTCTTGTTCCTTAGTGCAGAAATCACAACAAATGTCTTCTTATTAATTTATTTTATACCCATGAAGATATCTTTGGTTATGTTCATGCTTTTTATCCCAACAGCAGCTGACTTGACATTTACACACACAGCAACAGCACGCTTTTCCTACTGTTACTTGACTTAACAATTTTGCAATCTGTGAATCAGTGACCTTTGCAACTAAATTCAGACCTTCAGTGCTTCTCATAAAAATAGTAAAACATCCTGAGAAGATGAGAAAACTTTGCTGCATACTCTGTAAGAATACAGAATATATGAGAATGGGTTAACATCACAATAATTTAAGCACAGACTATTTACTTTAGCAGGGAAAAAATTAAAGTAAGAGCTATTTTACACAGCAGCATATGTGAGAAAGAAAAAGACTAGGATCTTCCAAACTGCTCCCTGCTCCATATAAATGTGCTTGTAAGAATATGGAGGATAAAATATGTGGTTTTGAAAGGCTACATCCTTGGTAGGCTAAATTGTATCTCATCCTGTAGATGAAAGATCAGGGATCTCAAAGTGGAGATAGGGAGACACATCCAGATAATGAGATATAGCAAAGCATTTTTAAAGATAATTAAGGATTCTGGTGGACAGGGAAGTTAGGTTAAATCTGCCACACTCATTCAGTTTGGAGGACTGAATTGTGAAGGACTGCTAAACCATATCTGCTGCTGTATAAAGTACAAGAGATCCACAAAAATTGTATGGTTAGTGTGAACTCTCTCACTCTCTATTTTAAAACATTTAAAAAAATATTAAATGCCTTAGTAACAAAATGAAATAAAACTACTTTACCATCTTGGAATGGGAAAGTATGTCCAAAATATTTTTGACCGTTCTGGAATGTTTTCAACAGATGAACCCAGCATACTACTTTTATTACAGGCTCTTGCCCCTTACATGCTTCATTACAGTTTTGTAATATACTCCACAGTCATTAGAGTTTTTTTATCTTTTTTCTGAGAGACACCTTTTAAAGGACTACTTAACCCCTATAAATCATACTATTCTCTGCTTTCTCAAAGCTTTTTGAGACAGTGGTTTTTTTCCTTTTTTTTTATTTAATTGCAGCATTCCTAATGGCATCAGACCCACTACAAGCAGAAGTTAAAAATAAATCTTATCTCAAAGAGGCTGTTAAAGCTAATGAACTGCCAGTCTTGGTATTTGTATGTTCCTAAATCCTTTTAATTTCAAGGTTTCCTTCCTGAATCCTCAGTTTAATTAGAGAACACTGTATTTATAAAACAGACACAGTTAAATTGCTTCTGCAAATTCACCTTTATTTTATATGATTGTACTTAAAAAAACCTTGTTTAATTCAAACATTAAAAGTATACATTTGACATCGTATGTGACCCTTTCCTCTCTGAACTGTATTTCATTGTGTGAGTTTCTCAGTTGCTTCAAATAAGGACAGATTCTTATCAATTCACATAGCATATTTTTGAAGATCTCCTGCCTGCTTTGTTCACTTGCTTTAAAGGGAAGTTAAGGAAAATACATTCTGAATGTTATCTTTTATAGTCTACTTTTACCTACCAGTGTGTTTATATCTACTAGAATCAATTTCAGCTTGAAAGACCATATCAGAGAAAATCTATTTACTAAAATGGACAAAAGAATGCATGAAATTTGGAATCTAAAAAAAAATATATTGGAGCAATATCATTCTAGAGAATGCCATGTATCTATGAAGAGTACAAAAAACTTATATTTTCAAAGGCATTTGCAAATCACCATTTTGCATCTGTTTTCTTGTTTGAAAGTTCTGGTACTTACCTGATTCCTTTTTGAACTAGTTCAGCTCACTAATCTTGCAGGAAAGCAGTTGAAAATAAACAGAAAAACCTATGGGGAACAGGATGACACTTCACCTATATGCAGTGAAGTGTTAGGTCAGCCTTCTCTGTTGTAGAAGTGTGTCTGTCATATATGAAAATCAATGCATAGCACTATCTTCTTTTAAACTTTCTCCTTACTACTGAATGCCTGAATCATCAAGATGGTTTAAAACCAAACAACATCCAGCCTTTTAAGATACTCCCCAAACTATTGCAATGGAATAACTTTATCAGGTGAAGAGCTTGCTATGCAAAACCTGAACATGATATCAAGGATACTTTATTGTGGATTACCATTGGAATCATCTATTCCTTACTCTGCCATGTAGGTATGGGAAAAAATGAAATAGCCACAAGGTTTTTACAGCTGTTATTGTATTTTGGGATAGTAAGGATTTAGGGTAGTAAACAGAACTGTGGTGAGTTTTAGTATTGACTTAATTACTTTTTCACCTTGAATTAACTGTTTTGCATTTCAGCTTACCCATCAGTATAATGAGAAGAATGTTTTCCTTCCAGCCCAAAGGTTATTTAATTAATGCCTGTGATGTCATAGACTTAAAAATGAAAAACATTGTGATTAAAAGGAAGTATTGGCATGCCACAAGGTAACTGTAGTGATCTGCATTTCCTCGTCAGCTTCACTGTGGCTGTAGAACTTTAATTAGCAGTTCCAAAAATTTGTCTTAGCATAGTTTGATGACATATCTCAACAGAGCAGGATGTGTGACTTAGAGAATTATGGAATCATTTATGTTGGAAAAGACCTTTAAGAACACTGAGTCCAAATGTAATTAGCAAATCCAACCATAAATAAATGTTTTGCTGTTTAAATAGAACACAGTAAAACACAGCTTATCTGGTAAGCTTTGCAAGTATTTGTGTCATCACAAGCACACATGTCCAATGAATTAGATGGGAATATAATAAGAAACTTGTATAAATAAACAGAATGATTCTCAGGGTAGGATATTTGCATGATTAGTCCTTCTTCCTGACTACTTCGAATGAGTTATTTTTATAAGTTAATGGTTGCAATTGTAACTCTTTAGAATGTTCTTAGTGTATTATTCACATTTTTCGCCTATGAATGCTGAATGGGTTAATTCTCATAGTTTTTCAGATAAAGACCACGATTCAGTTTTGCTTAAGCTGGAAGTAGAAATATTTAAATTCTACAGCCTCCTTCTTAGTACCTAATTTGTATTACAAAATCAGTGCACAGTCTTGTCCCTTAAGGTGCAGCTGCCAGCCAGCTGAGGTATCTCGGTTTATACCAATAGGGTGACATTAACATGGCTCCCGTGATGCTGCCCTCAGTGTGCAGCTGTGCAGTTGGACAATCCCACTGCTGACTGGGGACCACCAGAAGAGTAGAATTATAGAGATTTAATGGAGAGGTCTCTGGAGGAAGTGGCCTTAAGAAGACAGCAGAAATCCCATCTGTGTGTTTATACAAATAACTTAAATGTTGTTTACTGAAAAAGATCTTTAAATTTACCTAGTTTTTCTGCAGATTATATGTAAAATATATGCATTACATGTACAGTTTCACTGAACATCTGAAATACATCTGCGTTTAAGTGGACTGAATCAGGCTTGGGAAGCAGTGAAATAAAGGTTTTCAGAAATACCTGACATCCAAGTCCTACAGAAATTTATACAATTTTATGTCCAGATGCTTTTTAAAATAATGTTTGACCATTTGGCTACCTAATATTTTTAATCTGAAATAGAAGGAAAATTTTAAACTGTAAGAGGAAACTCACATCTTTTCTAGCCTGAATTTTTTTATTTATTTCCTCTTTTCCAATTCATTTATACAAATCATATTATTAAGTAATGAAAACCCACATTATATAGAAATATTTAATGCTGTATTTTCAAGTTAAGACTATTTTTTTCCTGGAATTGTTTCAAAAAAATGCCTATCTGAATTCTCTCTTCCCCACACTAATTATTATATGAAAAAAATTTAAAATATTATATTTTGACCTTACGTGGTGTAATTATATTCAGAAATTCAAGGCTTTATTGTTAGATTGTTTACATGGTTTTCTGGCTATTCTAACTTCCCCTAACCACTCTTTTCAGCTATATATTTTTGCAGTAAGGTGTCACAGGGCTCTAGGAGAAGTTTTAATGTGAAGGAGAAATAACATGCAAAATAAACCTAGCATACTCTATATATTTCACTGCAGAAAGTTACAGTATACTTAGACAGGATGAAATAAATAAACTTAGCACAACATTTCTAAATATCAGGAAAGTGTTACCTGAACTTTGATGCAGTTTGCTGGACTCTGTAGAAATGCAAACGTGGAGTCCAAAGAATAGAGCAGAAGGTGTATTGGGCAGGGGTGCAGAAGATTTCTCTGGCGGGTGACGTAAACAAGATTGCATCCTATAAAGACAGCAGCTGCCTCTGCTGGTGCAAACTTAGAAAATTTTTGCCACCAGCCTAGTTTTCTGGAGATATTTGACCTGTACATTCTTGAGGGCTTGCAGATGTGAATGAATACGACCTTTGATTTTTTTTTTCTTTTTCTTCTTAACGTGTATGACCTGATCTGGTATGGTGTACTGTACTGTATAGCTTTATAAACTGACATGTTTCAACTGTTTGAAAGCAGTAGTTGAAAGTTAGGTTGGGATTATGTGTTGGCTGTAAAAATAGTTAATTTTCTATTTTAAACAAAATATCAATAGAAAAATTCAATCCACACCTATGATACACATTCATTTTGAATTTACAGGGTAATTTGCATTAGTGGTTGCACTGCATGTGCAAGAAATTTCTAATTTCTATTTTGGTTTCTAATAATGATAATAGTACTCTGTGTATTAGTATAAGAATTGAATCTACTATCATTATTTTCCTATTATTATTGTGTTTTAAAGGAAAAATAATTTTGCATTAACCAAGGAGTAAAATGCATTTATTTAACATCATTTCTACAGGTAGTCATCAAGTCTGAAAATGCCTCTCAGAAGCTGCATCAAACAGGAAAGCTAGACAGATGGCAGAATACAGAACCTGCCATTTAGGATCTAGTACAAATTGAAACTCAAGAAATTCTTCATGGATGCTGCATAAGTACAGAGGCACCATTAATTAAGGTTGAAAAATAGTCATTGTGAAGCTTGTTAGATGAATAAAAAAACTATGCAAAACAAGAGACTAAAGTGCCAAGTGTGCTACAAAGCATTTTTCCAATTAACATAATTTCCAGCATGAAAAAATACTATTTTTATTGTAGATTGTTTTAGAGTGCAGAACAGTTGGAAAAAAAAACTTTTATTTTTCTATCTATAATAACTGTCTATCATTATAAGAGATACTGTAAACAGGTTTTTGAAAACAATGTTAAGGTTAATTATATTCATAAACACTTCACATGAAAAAATTTATTCTGCTGTTAATCCTAAAGACTCTTAAAGGAAAATGTCCTTGTTGCATTCTCTTCTCACTAGTACAGGAACACAGTCTTACCTGCATTTTAATGCTCTTTTATGTTCCTGATGCATGGCCCAGGTATCCTTATCTCCATTACTAGCATGATTTCCGCTTCAAGTAATGAGAATTTAGGTTCATGGTTGGTGAAATTAAAAGTCATAGCATTTATGTGAAGTCTTTTTCAAAAGGAATTTCTTCCTTCCTGATAAAAACCATTGGCCATAGCAAACCTACTCAGTTTTTCTGGAAGTGAAATAATACACCTGCACTCTACAATTTCCTTCATTTTTTTTCATCAGAAGAAAACTGCTGTTTTCTTCTTCTTATATCACCTTAGACTTACTTTATTCTAAATAGTCATAAACTTTTGAATTTCTATTTGTAGTTAATTACTTACACAGTGTCCTATAGCATATGTGTTAAAAAGTGGCATATATACAATTTTATTATATTAAGAAACCATAAAGATGCAATAATATTTTTATCTTACACAAATTTTATAAAAAACCCAGCTATTAAAACTGATACCAGCAAATGATGTCTGTAAGACTGTTGCTGGAGATTATTTCCAGAAAAATGTACAGTTCTTCCCAGTTATATTTTTCCCTTTGATTACTTTGTGTAACAGTGGTGATTCAATACAATTGTCTCGGATATAAATTTATTTTCAGGATTTTCTCATATTTTTGCTTTCTCCTTTCCTGTCAGATATTCAACAACACTTACAGGGAAAGGAAAATGGTGAATTTAAAAATTTGGCTTATCTCTTCAATCAAAATTAAAGTGGTTTTCTGCTTTTTGAAATTTCCTGTCTGGTGCTGTGTTTGAATGGGACATAGGTAAGATTTAATTTCTGCAAGATAAAAAGGGAAATATGAAGAAAATTTTCACTGATTCCTCTTGCTGAGATTATGTATTTTTTTTTTAACAAGGCAAGGGCAATTTGAGGGTGCTTTTCAAGGCACCCCAAATGGAGACTCTATAACATGACTCACAGAAGAATTTCCCCTGTCATAACAGACATCCTAAGATCCTTTTTCCTTACTTACAATTGAGTAAGTGAACTGATTGCCTCACTGTTCAGGATTTCCTGAACTAGAGCTGCAAGTTGGAAGATTTAAAACAGGCTTTCTGGAAAAGCTATGCTGCTCTTGGACCCAGTGGCATTTACCAAAGAAGGGCAATTACCTATTAATAAAGTATTTAAATACCTGTACGTTTTTTTGTTTACAGAATCTGTTTCTGCTTTGACTCAGTACCAGAGCAGTGAACCCATCTTATAAAATGGGAACCACACTCCCTACCCTACAACTTCAAAATCTTCTACAGATGAATAAGCTTCTTTTTTTTTTGCCTTGATCTACTTAAATATTTCAGATCTAGTTCTTGATACAGTTACCTGCAACTTTGGCTGCTGCACAGTATTTTTGGAATGAAGAGTGCATGGTCTTATTCTGTGCTTCCACATGAGAAGCAACAGCTGCTTCATGGTGTTACTTTCTTCTCCTGGAACAAAAATAAAATTAAAATTATATAGTCCTCTCACTTTTGTACATCCAAGTGAGATTCAGCACATCGAATCAGTGATCTGTGTGGCTGTCCTGGAGCTGTGTATTATCATGGCTCTTGAGACCTAATAAAATACCCAAGCTTGCACTTTACAGATTTACATTCCTGGACCACACCAAGCATTCTCAGTAAAATGCACTTCTCCCATTGCCCTGATGCAACTCATGGCTGACAAGGCAAAAATATGCCTTGAGTGCTTTGACAGGAAGGGGATAGGGTACAAGAAGAATAAATTGAGTGGTTCTTCTCTGAGGGCTCATTTGGCAGGAAAGTAAAAATTAGATAAGTTTTTGAGCTGTTTTCTTTTTCTTCACAATCTGCAAAAATTTGCAATGGAAAAAGTGTCATAAATGGGGATTGTGATAATATGTCATGTATGATTTGTTCTCAAGCACAAGGTAGTCAGAAAGACTACATACTTAACCTCAAAAAACCAAGGCACACAAAGTAAAAGTATTCCTTACTCTGCCAAAACCAGGAGCTGAATTTCAAAGGAGAAAAAGCAGTTGTGTCAAGGGAAGAATTGATACATGGATTGCCGTTGAAACCAGCAGCAAAATTCCCATCAGTTTGTGAAGTACAAAATCATATCTTCAGTGTTTAAAGTTTTCTCCCACTCCTTAGCTTCATAGAAAACCTAAGGGAAAGGAGATGGTTTCAATTTCCCTGCAACCCAATGGATTAAACTCATGAGGAAATGCAGTTTGTATCAGCCTAAGCCAGTGAGAGACACTCATTTCCAGTATGATTTTTTTTTCATTTGATATGCCCAAACTGTAAAATATATTTAGAGTGATGACATTAAACAACTAAGAACTTGGGCATGTACACAAATATTTTTACACAGTCTTCTAATAATGGCATGTTACTACTGGGGTAAAGTATTGCCCTGCGAGCATTTGAATTGACTCTGTTGTAGTCGTGTTCAAATTTGCTCGTGGTACAAATATTTTTGCTGAACACACTTTAGCAAGCAAGAGAGCTTCTTAGTCTTTAGATGGTCTGAGTCCCAGAAAAAGATGCATGAAGTGATGATGTGCCTTGTGCTCTGAAGAGAGATGAAAAACTTATTTCTGGGGTCATGCCCCTCTTGGTACAGAAAGTGCACAGAGGAGTTTGAAGCACCACTTACCCTCTTTGAATTCACTGGCAAAGCTGAGACAGAATTTGCCCCAAAGTTTGTGCAAAAATACTCTTTTTATGTAACTGTTAACCAGACAATATCTCTGGGAAAATTTACAGTGGCAGAAAGCAAGCCCATCCTGGGAAACCTACCAAAATTGTTCAGAAATTATTCCCATTCACTGTTGTTAACCTCTGCAGTCTAGCTGTCAGATATGTTTGGGACCATGTTGAAATAATTATAAACAATATACTGATGCTGCAATACTGAGCAAACATAGGTATTTTCCATAGCTGTTATGGAAAAATATTTCTATTGGTAAAAATTTCACTTTAATATCAAAAAATAACAGCATGGTAGAAAAAAATTATGTCAATAGAATGAAGATACCTAGAATTCTTATTTTTAAGTCACATAGAGCGAACATTTTCTAAATTAGATTGTGAGACTTATCAAGAAGTAGGAATACATTCCACATGAGTGGTGCATAAGTTCATGTTTCCAATTCATTAAAAATATATGTTATTAGAAAAAAAGTTCTTCCTTGTGGAAAAGTAGCCTATTAGTAATTTTACCAAAGTTACAATTATATCAAGTACTCCTACAAGACAGTAGTAGTACAATGAAAAGCCTTTTGACATGAATTTAACTACAGGAAACTTGGGAAAATATTTGCTCTTCTCACAAGGTTTTCCCTGCTGGAAGTTGTACTCACTATTTGCTATTGCTGCTGAAAGATTGTCTAAAGAAAACTTGTCAAAATAAGAATATTGTAATATAAGTGACAGTAGATACTGATTCAGTTCCAGCCAATTTTAACTAGAAACTATGAGACACATGTTCTAGTTGAGAATTCTAATGCATAGATGGAGTATACCATCACTAATAAATGGGGACTCTGGATATAGGGCCAAATGCAGATGAACCTCAGGGAAGGAAAGTATTAGAGAGCTAACTTCAGTCCCTCAACTTTACGAGAAATTATGACCAGTAATTCCAACCAGAAACATGTATAGCTCCATTTTGAAATGCGTTGCATTTATTGTCCTCTTTTCTTCCTATATGAAGGAACTGTGTTTTGAACCAATCTTCAAAATGGTATGGCTAAAGACCTTAGATGCCTCCAATTTTTTTCCCCCAGAAACAACCTCTCAAAACCTCTATAAAGCTGACTTTTTCCCTTAAGATGCCATATTTTATAATAGCATCTTGTCATTTAACAGGGTATTCCGAATATCATTTACAAATTTAGACTAAAAGTAACACCATTCCTAGTAATCTTTTTTTTTACAATCCAGTGCTAACGTGGGCAGCAAAGAAGAGAACAGACTGCAGCTCTTTCTTGAACAAATGCCATTGCTTATATTCTAATCATTCGCTTCACCAAAATAACTAGTGATGAATAAAAGGTTGTGAAGACATTACTAGTAGTATCATATGGCAATGTGTGGGTGTGATTTATCAAGTAGAATTTGTATAACATAGATGATACTTGGCAAACAGCAAATTAAGTTTATTTTTCAGCTCTCAGACTGATGTTACATGTCAGTAATTTAATAAAAGGATAAGGAGAATGATATTTTTTGACTCAGTGAACATGAAACTTAATTACACCCCTACCATGGACATCTGAAAATTATGGATAGACAATGGCTGATTTAGAAAAAAGTAAAGAATTATCACAGTTTAAAGAAACATATGACCATAAACACTTTGCTGATGGAACATAGCCTATTCATTGGTTGAAATGAAGCAGATAGGACATATGAAATATTTTTTGTGGATCAAACATTTCTTTTCTAGTGTGGTACTGACAGATGGTGAACCCACCAACTTAGATATTGCAGAGTAGGTAAGGGTATATAACTTGCTACATTTTCCTGAGGAATCATCGTCCAAGGGAATTTTCCCCTGCATCAGTGCTAATGTGCCTACCTTTTTCAGAATGCTTTTGCAAAAACATTGTTAGGCCTGATCAGCTGGTGTGAAGGGTGAGTTATCAGTGACTGGCCAGGGTAATTTGCTTAAAGGGATTTTGATCTACAAGATCTTTTTAAGATCTGTTTCAGCCCTGTTTGTCAAATACAGCCTTGAAATGGTGCTAAAAAATTATTCAGGCTGTGGATCATTTGAAAAAGTACTTTCTGGTGTCTGTACTGGTCCACATGCTCTTTATTCTCTCCCTCAACTACTTCACCACCACCTCTTGTCTGTTTCACATGAGCTATGTTCAAGGTCAACAGGATCATTTCCACACAATCTTGAGGCCTGGTGCAGTTTGAATTATGAATATAACACACTGGGATGAACTGGAATGTATATGAATATAACTGGGATGAATTCCCCAGTTTGGATAAAATGTATTGTGCACACAAATCCAATGAGGTGTATCCCCTATCCGCAGAAGAACCTTCACTAGTACTAATGTTCTATATAAAACATATTTTAGTCTGAAATAAAAGCTTTTT